>JAMKCH010015078.1:0-62090 GCA_023653785.1 Ophioderma brevispina | reverse complement strand
ATGACCTAAAACTCCTTCAAAGTGGTATCGCTGTAGAAAATCATAATTTCTTGAAGGATTTTGATAATTGAAATCGGAGACTATCCTGTTTTCACATGTAAAAGTCAGTGTTTCTTCAACCGTTTTAGCCATTTTTTGTATTTTATTTTACTTAAACTTGATGAAAAGTTCAGTGCATAAACTTGCATTTAAGTATATCTCTTGGTTAGATCGAGTATAATGTGTTTACATTTTTCTTTCACTCAAACACTTTGAAAATTTGATAATTTGCTCAATGCAAAAAGCAACAAATTTCCGACATGAGTCGTCTCCTCATCTTCTGCTTGTTCTTCTTTTGCTCTTCCTCCCCTCTCTCTCTCTCCCCCTTACTTATTCTCCTTCTTTTCTTTCTCTATATTTCTCCCCTTTCTCTCTCTTATCACTCTTATCTTCCATCTATTTCCATCACCCATCTCTCATCCCGTTGGCCGTCCTTTACGGCGCGATACCTTCTTTCTCGACTTATCTCTGTCATTCTTTGTCCGTCTTCTTTGACTTCTTCCTACGTCTTCTTCTCGTGAGTCATAGGCTTAGGAAGTGGGGAGGGGTGAAGGGCTTGAGGGCTGGGCACCCCCAATCATTTTGGTGGGGGCTCGAATACCCTTGAGCCCTCCCCCATGCAATAATCTTAACACTTTTTACCAAAACATCAAATTCCAAAGCTTCCACCCTCTCGCACCCTCCCCCTCGGCGCTCCGCGCCCCGCGGAGGCCTTCGGCCTCCATCACCCTTCAAGTGGGCACCAATCTGAAAATCTTTCTAAGTCTATCATTCAATCAAACAAAATCCAAACAAACATTGAAGAAAACGATTGATAAATCATTTTTTTTTAAAAAAAAGAAAGAATAAAAGCACCTGTATTTAATTTGAATAGTTATGAAATGACTTCAAACTCAATCACGCGTACCAGCTGTTGCTACATTGCATGAACCTATTGCAGGAGTGATTAAATATACTGGTAGGAGTATTTGCAGTGTATATTCATGCATTTCTCTTAAACTACCACACAAATAACAATCTTGACAATTTGTTCCATTTGGTAAAAATAATCATATTTTACGGAGTTGAAATAGAAAGATACGCGTGTTTTTAAATATCCCTTATTATGGTTGTGGAGATTTCAAACTATGGTTATAAAAATACGCAAAACAAAAAATGCGGGAGAGTCCCTGGTGGCTTTCTACGTATTCAATTCCGAAATTCAATATTTGTCACCATTCCTGTGCATGTATTGAGAAGTCAACATGCATGGAAAGCAGCAAAGAAAAACTGCGGACGTGTTAGTAAATAGCACACTTCCATTTGGTACAAATTCACAGCGTTTAGAGGAGTATCAGGTTTTACAGAGAGCTTGGCAAATAGCATACACCATAATCAAATGTTAAACAATTTTGCCGATACTCGCAGTTCATATTTCGCTAAATGCAAAGTACATTTTTGCGCTACCGGCCTCGCTGGAAACAACTCTTTCAAATTGATAATTTCGATATTTTCAGAAAAAGTAGTGTGGACATGTTGGACTTCTTCAAATATATGCTAGCGTTTGCCTTAAAGTCAAAACTGCTTAAGATCACAATTTCAGATTCATATCATGCATGTGTGTGCATTTACCGAAGTTTTGCTTCATAAATGCTCGACACAACCTCCGCAAATACTCGCCAGCTCCACCGTCACAGCTTGGGACTTTATAGAACGAACGCCTCAAGCTAGGCTGGGAACTACCATTACTATGTTAACATACAATCAAAGAGTCCGTATTTTATTATATTGACTCAAAACAAATTTCGGATGTACGCATTTGTAAAGCCTCATACGACATCGGGGGACGTTTTTCTAGTCTTACAGAGATTCATTCAGATAAAAATAATTGCAATAGTTGTTAAATCGGCTCATGAAGCTAGGTTGGTTTTATCGGATTATATAGCTATAGTATAGATAGATAGATATATATATATATGAGAGCTAGAGATATATTATTATATATATATATCTATTATAATATAGAGATATATATATATATATAATATATATATATATATATTATACAACGACAACTTTGAGTAAAAACCTTTTAAGTAAAATACGGAATGAGTACAACATAAAAAAAGTTAATATATATATATTATATATTTATATCTATATATATAATATATATATATAGAATATATATATACAAGACAAACGTTGAGTAAAACTTAAGTAAAACTACGGAGGAGTACACATATAAAACAAGTTTAAAATATTATAATTCTTAATAGGATTAATTAAATACACTCTAAAGAACGTTGCAAAATCCTTTGGTATTGAAGGTCACTGGTTCAAAGCCCGATAAGGTCACTAATGCTGACATTTAATAGGTACTAAATTCTGCATTTAATTTGTCTAGGGGTTATTGATAAAATTTGCTCTACTGGTGGTTCATTTTAATGTGGACAAACGAATCATTAAAATATCCCGTCCTTCGGAGGGAACGTTAATTCGTCTTTCCCTTGAACAGAGAGTCATACCTGTATACATGTACATCATAGTCAGTGTCGATAAGAGTAGGGTAGAATTAACCCTTCAATGTCCCTAGCCCTTCTGGTATTTTTAGGGATAACCTTGTAGAGTGCATGGTTACACTCTAAATTTCAGGGATTTTAAAGTTAATCATTTGGGATTGTAGTTAGAGACTAATCAAAATAGATTTAAATTTAAATCCTATTTGCCTTAGGTTCAATCATAATAGATTTGAATTCAAATCTAAATATGATTTAATGTTAAAGGTGCATTTGGTGCATTTGGTGATTTTAGCACCTGCTGTTTTATTCATTGTTCACTAGATATCCTTGAGAAAAGCTTATTCACAAAATTTGAGTTGATCCCGACCTTGCGGTTTTGTGTTATAAGCAATTGTTTATTTCTCACGGTCCCATAGGCCAATGTGCTGTAATTTCTGTCCGTTTACGGACAGAAAATACAAAATTGCGAATTTCTTTCAGATACGACCGAATTTGCACGTAAGATTAGGCACACGTGGAATACTAAGGCTTACGGTTCAGATGATATAAAAAAATCAACTTTTTTAGGTAAGTCGGGGGACGAGGTTGTGGATCACGAATTCCCCTTTAACATAATAGAGATTAATTTTAAACCCCAACATTAATTGGTCCATAACTACACTGAATTTTTAAATCCTGAAAGTCTCTGCTGCATGGGTATAACTCTGAGGGTTTATTCCTCTAAATTGTAATAAAAATAACAAATAACAAAGATGAAAATTTTACAGCTTAAAAAACGAAACCTAAAATTGCAAGAAAATAATTACACTAAAGAAAAGAAAATCACAGGTAAACCACATGAAAAGAAATCTGAAATTACACTTGACATTCAAAATTATAAAATACACAATAGAATTGGCATTCAACATTAAGCTTCCAAAGTATGAGCGCATGTACTATTTAAAAGCACATCAAAAGAGGCCCAATTTTAGAATGGAATTGAACTTGACATGAAACATACGTTCCAATATGTTCAATATTAAAATTGACACAATATATAGAGACAAAATAATGCTAAATCAGATTAAGCGTGATCGTTCAGGTATTTGGATGCAAAAGCGGAGTATTTAACAGTGTATGAGAGGAAGTATTGATTTTTTTAGCGATCAGAAGATGGTTTTGGAATGCTGATGGTATTGTAGCCCCTTCCCACACAAGAGTGTTACAGAAATCTTCATTTTAAACTGTTACCGAGATAACATGGCGCTTCATTAATCATGATTTTGAACACAATTGTGGTAAAATGTTGCACTGTACCTTTCATTGAGGTGGTGGCAATTGAGTTTTCCGAGTGAGAGTCTTGTCAGGAACTATTAGTGATGATTTTGGCTACCCTATTTCGAAGTTTCTATAGACTTCGTAATATGAGAAGGATATGATGTGCGCTGCGTTAGGATTAGATGCTTTGAACTGTGACAAACTTGTAGCGGGTTTGCTTTCTACTGATGATAACAGACATATTATTGACCAGCTTGAAGCGGGTTTTGCTTTCTACTGACGATAGCAGACATACGTGACAAGCTTGTAGCGGGTTTGCTTTCTACTGACGATAACAGACATAACTGACAAGTTTGTAGCGGATTTTGCTTTCTACTGACGATAACAGACATAACTGACAAGCTTGTAGCGAGTTTTGCTTTCTACTGACGATAGCAGACACAACTGACAAGCTTGTAGCGGGTTTGCTTTCTACTGACGATAACAGACGTAGCTGACAAGCTTGTAACGAGGTTTGCTTTCTACTGACGATGTAGCGGGTTTGCTTTCTACTGACGATATATGACAGTCATAACTGACGAAAATGACTACTGTTGTATACGCTTGAACTTTTTTTTTATTTCTCCTGCTAAAGTTAATAAAGTGGTCTATTAACTTTTACACATATGCTGTTAACCTGACAACTATATAGGTAATTGTGATTTTCTGTTACCTTTCAAAAACATCTCCAAGTCTCTAACCCGTTTTGGTGGGTGTGTGTTACACTACACTGAAAAGAAGGCATTTATCGGAATTAAATAGTATTTGCCACGTATATTGTTTATTTGTCAAACATAGCCATGTCATACTTTAGTTTTGCTCTATCACTATCATATAAATAAGAAATAAAAGTGGGCCAACCACTGATCCATGTGGAACTTCAGTCTTAACTTTCAACCAGTTTACCCTTTCTCCACCAATTTGAGTTCTCTTCATTCACTAGATATATCACGTTGATGCTTTATATTGGTGAGAGTCTTCCATGAGCAGAGCACTCTGAATCCATATTGTAGTAATATATTATGTTTGACTATATAAATGAAACACGATGTGAGAATGCAATATGTGTTCATGTTGTAAATAGTTGATGTAAGTGACACAGGGCGATATGCACGATAAGATTTTATCTCCTTTCTTTCGAATAGTGGAATATTTGCTTAAAACAATAGTAGGCCATGGTCTAGTAAATTGGAAAATGGAAGGAAATCTAAGCGGTTTGGACAAAAACAAATTCACGCAACTGAGATGATGGCGATTTATATTATCCTTCTTATTTTTCTTCTAAATGTTAACTTTAAAAACGTGTTGTGATTTTTAGTAGACAAAAATATAACGGACTGAATAGGATCAAATTGAGAGTTTTATTTTGCATACAATTTTCTCTTAATCTTACATGCAATTTATTTCAGCGAAAAAAGACGAAAAATGTCCAGTTGTACGAAAAGTCAATACTGGCTTTATATTGCATTAGCAGTGATGGTAAGATACTGGTTGCTAGGCAACAGAGGAGATAGATGCGGGTTGCGTATTGATGATGGCGGTCGTGTTGGGATGGTTTACATTTAGCCATAATCACTACCTATGATGAGGGGAGCTGTTCATTACAATTTCTTTTCTGCTCACTATTACAATATTTTACTTGAAATTCAATTTTGAAAAGCTGACCAAGAGATAATAGTGTAATCATACCAATAGTGCTGCAGCACCAACCAGTTTAGGAGAGTGGTACCGGGGCCGGAATAATAACATTTGTCATCATAGCTAAAATTGACCGTAGGGATGTAGAGTTCATGAAAACGGATGATGACAAGATTAAAAGTGGTGGCAATTTGCATACGACGACATTTTCCAAAATGGAAGCCATCTTAAAGCCAAAAACACCTCAGAAAACAATTTTGGTTTAAAAATGTTTTTTTTTTTTTTTTTTCTGGGTTAAGGAATTCAAAACAATTATTCCCAAACTATAAAATGTTGCATGTGCCGATATTTTCCAAGATGGGGACATTTTATTGACACAAACCTTACATTTCTTAATATATAGCCTATGAAGATGACTGTGGTGTCAAATTCAAGATTTCTGGGTCAAGGAATTCAATAAAACTATTTACAAAACTGTCAGATGAATATGAAAGTAATGGCAGGTTTCATACGTCACTATTTTCCAAGATGGTCAACATATAAAAGACAAAATCGTTTATACCTCATGCTATACAGCACCTAGGATGACGATTTTGGTGACAAAGTGGATGTTTTTAGGTCAAGGATTTTAACAGCAATATTCTTAAAAACTGTCAGATGAGTCGTGAGTCATGTCATTCATGGACTGCCAATGTGACACCCAAAATAAGACACCTTGACTACTCTATATGTATTCACCCAAAACATATATATGGAATTGCATTGGAATTTTGATATTTAGGCCTGTATTATTTTAATAGAAACTATTATTTGTTGTTTCGAAATGTCAAAGAGTAAAATGGCCCCGAATTTCGAACAATTAAATGGTAGTCATGTTTTTGGGGTTTTCTCATATGGGCCATAAAGCGCAGTAAGGAGGTTCTAAGGAGGAGTTACTGAGAATTCTGTGTTGGTATTAATTATCAAGCATCTGGGTTTATATTTTATCACTTTGCCACTTTAAGCCTGACATTGTAATAAGTTAACACTCTTGGGTACCTGTACTTAAAATATTGGGCTATCTTGGAAAAAAGTGACAAATGCAAATAAACATTCTTCTTCTTCTTCTCTTCAATACTGTACAACGCTCCAAAACTGGAACAAGACGAACAGGAAATTGGTGTGCGGAAAAGGTTTAAGTTAGTCTCTAACTTTCACATCACGAGCCTTCAGATAATTGATGACCGAAAATTTAAACAGCGCAGTTTCTTCTGAAAATGTTTTGTGAATAGTTGATTTGTGTATGTTCCAGTCTTTTTTTTTCTTGGTATAAATGAAAACTATAACAGTCAGGTCTGCCTGAATGTTCAATAAATCTCTTGATTCGATTCTCGGAGTATGCCTCTGGAACCGTTTTCATGTAGTTTTGTAACTGGTAAAGCTAGTGGTTTTCCCCCCAATTGCCTTGTGTATTACACATCTTGCAGCTTCTCTTCTAGTGGATAGCCTATCCCATCCAAGTTTATGTTAGAGTTTCGGTGACACTTGTTTGCCAGTCTAAATTTATTTAAAAACTAGTCTGGCGGCTCTTCGCTGTATTTTAACCTACGCGCTGTATGAGTTCTTGGTATGGGGGTCCCAAACTGAAGAACAATACTCCAGTGTGGGCGCACTAGTGTGGTGTAAGCTGCCTTCTTGGTTTCAATTGTGCATGAGCCCCAAGATTCCTCCGCACAAAGCCCCATGTTTTATTTGCTGAAGCAGTGCTAACGGTTGATGTGTGAGTCCCATTTGAGTCACTTTGAATTCTACTCTACTCCCAAGTAAATGTGTGCTGATTTGTATCTGAAGAACGTTACCGCCAGTTTAATCTCTGGCATGATTTGAGATCTTGATGAAGGGATACGTAAGACATAACATTCTTCTGAATTAACCCTCATTTGCCAACGATGTTTCCCTTCCGCATGTGACATGTTCTCCATATCTGTTTGGAGGGCATTGTAATCTTCTTCAAATGGTGTTGATTATTTTTTGTATAACACAGAGTCATCAGCAAAGAGGCGTCCGGTTGAGTGGAGGTTTTCAGCAGGTATTATAATAATAGATGAGGAAATAATATGGGCCCAGTACCGTCCCTTGTGGGACACCTGACTCCACATCTGCCCAGTCAGAAGGTCAACCAACCTACGACACGAACACGTTTTACGATTTTTCAAAAAAAGCAGCACAACCATGATTATTTTTTTCCATCAACCTACTCATATTGAGAAACATTTGAGTAAAAGACGATTATGTGGGACAGTATCAAATGCGTGGGAGAATTTCCATTATGATTACGTCATGTTTGGGTTTTGGGTATTAAGGATGATGTGAAATCATGGTGGTCTGAATCAATTGTGGTCCTTCGCAAGAGTGGCGCACTGCTAAACCATGTTTGTGAGGGGGTCAAGATTTTTGTGTTGTCAAAAATGTCATGATGTGTGAATGAAGTATGTGTCTATCAATTTACATTAGACTGAGGTGACAGAGAAACTGGTCTGTAATTATTAGCTCTAGTACGGTCTCCCTTCTTATGTATCGGTGAGATATTTGCATTTTTCCAATCTTTGGGAGAGTACCGGTGTGAAAGCATATATCATTTCCGTTAGTAGAGCCATCGTCCGGGGCTCCCTCGACGATAACGGAATAAAGCGTGACCAATGTTGCGTAAGAGTCACTGAATCGATTGCCCTATTGTTCACCATTGTTCCCGTACTATGAGTCCGCCGGACAATGGTTACTTCTAAACACCGAATCCAATGATCTTTGAATATGAGTGAGAATTGGTGCAATTTCACTGGCGAACTCTTTCAAGATCGGAGAAATCCATCGGACCATGGCCTATTGTGTTTAAGTTTTTTGAGTATTTTTCAACTCAACACCAGAGCCGAGAACATCCAATCATGGATTTTTGACATGTCTTCCCCTCTGTCAAAAACGATGTTAGATCACTTTTAGATTCTCCTAACAGTTTTGAGAATAGTTCATTGAAATCCTTGACCCAGAAACCTCATTTTGAACCAAATCATCTTCATAGGTAAGATAATAAGAATTAAACCGTTTTCTTTGACGAGATGTCGGCCTTCTTGAAAAAGCCGTATATATAAATTTCCATGACTCAGACATTCTGGGCAAGTGTATATCGAACCTCTTGACCCAGATAACATACATTCCAACACTAAGTCGCCATAGTACTGCTATTACCTTTAAAATGGCGGCCATTTTGGAAAATTTGGTTATGCAAATTGCCATCACTTTTTTTTGTCATCACGTATTTTCATGAACACACAACTCAATGACCATTTTTAGAGCTATGATGGCATCCGCCTGGTTGGTAGAAATCGGAGGCCCTTTTTCACTTGATGTGCAACACTATGTTCATGGCCCCGTAAACCTAACTTTAGAAATATTGAATTCTGTTATTCGCTTGGCAAATTGTAAAATTCTGATTGGAATGAGTTAAATAATTGAAATATAGTATTGGTGACCACTTACATCGAATAACCGATGGATCATATCGGTCTGTTGCTTTTTAATTTAAGCAATAAAATCAACGCTTTGCCTTATATCAAAATATGCAACAACGCCCTATAATTTTATTCCTTTTTAATACTTTTCTTTTGTAATCGTAAACTCAAAATAAAACAGTATATCGAGAGGGGTAAGCGGGCGTAAATAGGCTTCGATTAATACATCGGGTCGCCAGTCTTTGGGACCCAGTCCCTTGATCCACGTCCATGCGCTGGCTCATGAGTCATTAGTGAGGTTTAGATTCATACGCGAAGCGTGACTTGTAACGTTGTAGTGTGAGAATTCTTTAGTTTGATGATCCATGAACAAAAAAAGAACTCCATATTCCAATACAAGCACACACTTCGCGCACCGCGGGGCATCTAACTTACATTGCTATACTGTATGCAGTGGCGCAACAGCATATACATCGAGGCATAATGTCGGTTTCCTTTCGTTGAAATAAAAATCAATTTGAAAAGGAACGACCTCACATCCATTAAACATTTAGAAGCAGGTGTTATAATACGGCGGCCCCCGAAAGTGTGTAGTCTGTGTCACAGACGTCGAAAGATATTATCTAATTAGTAAACTCTGCTGCGAGAGATTAACGTTTATCAGTCCGTCAAGCGAATGCATCAAATGAAACTAAATCTCAATATCTCCGGAAAACGAAGGTGTTCTGATGGAGATTTTTGCATCGAGGGTCCGTTTACTATGTTTTTTTTTGGATATGGATCGTAATTGGGTCTGAACCTATAGACCTAGCGAGAAAATTTAACGTTTTTGTCGGGTATTTCGGTGGCTCGCAAACACGGAAAAGTGAAACACGCAATCGCTACGGGCCGCATCCCATTTTTTTCCCAATGCCTTTCGGTATTATTCGCAGTCTTGAGAATTTTCAAACGCTGCGCCAACTTTTTTTTTCAATTTTAGAAACAGGATACGTACTTACCGGACCGCCGTAGTGTTATAAGAAACTTCCTTTCCAAATTCTGCTGAATTTCAATAGATTTTAAGTGACTGATACTGCATACAGACAATTTTGAACACGATGCAGCACTCGTCTTAATTCAACCTCATAGCGTATAGGCATGGAGAAGAGGCAAGGCGAATTGGGCGAAAATTGATTTTGTCATTTGGACACGGGAACATCCTGCTCGACAACTTTCATAATCCACGCATGAACATTTTGCTGGGGACAATTTAACAGGAGTAAAAGGCACAATATTAACCTTTACACTGTCACGTGTAATCCTAAATTGCTTGTGGTGGGGGATAAACCGTTGATAGGCATGTCTGTGGCATGTCTTTGGCATGGTCGTTACTTACAGGCAAGAGCAAAACCACCATGTTCCTCATTTGAATAGCCAGTTTTTTGAAAATTCAAGTTTTTTTCCGCTCGATAACCTTTTTTTCAAAACTGAATTTCGATTTTAAAACCTGTTTTCGCAATTAAAAAAACATGGTTTTTTTCGAATTTTTTTTCGAAAACCTTGTTTTCTTTGATCGAGAAACCCTGTTTTTCACTATTATTATTTAACACAATATTTACAAACAGTTCTTGAAACGACAGCTTTGAAAAAAATCGGCTCACGCTTGGTTATTTTGGTTTTGAGATAAATGACGAGCACGAGCGTGATTTTGGTTGCAAGCATGACTTGACGGCTTACCCAAGTTCGCACGCATGACACTCTCTCCGGGCCCAGAATCCCGCTCGTTGCTATATTTACTGAGAAATGCCATACATCAAAAATAGTTATAGGGGGGACTATTGGGTTGGAGGGGCTAAAAATGAACATTTAAAATTTAAAATAAGGAGAAAATTACCTTTCTTTTGCTTTTTGTTGATTACAATCGGAACTTCCGTTCACAAGTTATGATCGAAAATGCCGCCCTCGCTACTTAAATTTCTTGTGTTATTCTTATGTATTTTAATGTTTCCTCAAGCTGCGATATTTAAATTCTTAAGCTTTAAAAAATTTATATCTCAAAAAGGACTTAATTTTTGGACCTCTAATTTTCACAATTTATTACTGAAAATTCAAGTGCTTTACTTTTTAATTGATAATAATTTTAAAATAGTATTTCTAAAATATATAAAAAAAATAAAAAAGTTGTTGTTTTATTAATAATTATAACAGTGTTTCTAGACACATTTGTCGATATGTCTTCGCTGCGCACAAGATTTCTAAAAAAAACGATTAACGTGAATGATAGGATAAACAGTAATGAAATCAATATCAATAGTACTAACTTACTGAACGAAATAATTCCACTAATCATTAATAATTGTGAAATTAGAGGTCAAAACCTTAATTACTTTTTGAGATAAAATTGTTTAAAGCTAAAAATTTAAATATCGAGCTTGAGGAAAACATAAATACATAAGAAATAGCATAGGAAATTTCCATTTGAGAAGTTACGTTTTCGACCATAACTTTTGAACGGAAGCTCCGATTGTTGCCAAACAAAGAGCAAAAGAAAGGTAATTTTTTCCTCTCATTTTAAATTGTAAATATCATTTTTAGCCCTCCCACCCCATATTCCCCTAAAGCGAAAACCATATTTTATTTTTTTTTATTGCTTGAAGTACTGGACGAGAAAACGGTTGTAAACGAGTACAATCAGCTTTCGTTTTTAACGAAACTATAAAATAGTAAATGTTAGTACAATTTTACTAGAGTTAGGAATAAGCTCTTTTGGTTGCGCTGACTCTCAGTAAGCTGGCCCGTTTTGAAGTAAGAGAATTATAAACCTGAAGTTGATTAGCGAGTGTAATTTTCGAAGCTCTTAATTATAAAGCCTCGCTGAAGTTACAATCT
The DNA here is from genome assembly GCA_023653785.1 of Ophioderma brevispina. NCBI lineage: Eukaryota > Metazoa > Echinodermata > Ophiuroidea > Amphilepidida > Ophiodermatidae > Ophioderma > Ophioderma brevispina. Next base: position 50,263 of record JAMKCH010015078.1, on the reverse strand, counting down.
TGTTCAATAATTCCTTGGAACACCTGTTAATAGTGGAGCTATGAAGTGATAATAGGCCCTGAAAACGCATTGTAACTATAACTTTCTTCCCCTCCCCATCCCCTCCCAATCAGTGTTGAAAAATAGTATGGGTGCGAGATTGCTCAAGAGTGGTTTCGTGCTCATGCCACATTGAAATGAGGGGCGTGAACCAAATATGCACAAAGTGTTTCCAACAATTTGAACAAGATTGTAGTTGTCGACACCTGTATATGAGCCAAATGAATACCAGGAGATACCAGAGTGACTGAATTCGTATTACACAAACTGTGAATTGTTTTGTTAATAAGGTTTTAAAGGTCAAGTTTCAATAGTTCTTTTTAGTTCAATTAGTTGAAGTACTTTTGAACACTTCACTCCATTGAACCTATACATTGCAAATTGTGCTTCAGTTGGTATAACACGAAGAACCGCCATTATAAATTAAAGGTAAAAATTTGTTGTAAATTCTCTGTCCTTTTGAACATCAAGCAACCACAAAACAAACAAACAAAGATTCAACGTTTGTGTGCGTCGAACGTTCTGGGAAAGATTTTAAAATGTTCCCATTCTTTTTATACCCAAAAGTTAAGACTAAATCTATATAACCAACGAAGAAGCCCACGAAGAACGTTTAGGGTTCTTTCATAGAAACATAAAAGGCTCTGTAGCCAGAAAATGGGTTTCTTTGTAGAACTTTAAAGTTATGTTAATGAGACACCCTTTAGAGGTTCTTGGTAAAACAGTTTTTATTTTGAACCAAAAGGTTATCACTCATGCCTTTCACGTTGCTAACTTTTCAAAATATACGTGAACACATTAAAGAACGTTCCTAGGCCTATTAACTGTTTATGGCTCCTCATAGACTTTTTGGTTAGGTTCTTTATAGAATTAGGGTGTTAAAAACAGAAACCGTTATGTATAACTGTTATTGGAACCTTTATTTCTAAAAAACCCACTGATTTGCCGAATTTGGCTGACTTCTATATGTTAATGGGATGGAGATGGTAGCTGATGAGCCTTCATTTGTATCAAACTGCTGGAAACTTCCTCCGATTTTGAGGTTAAAGGCACTACAACAGTGGATTAACCACCTTAGAAAATCGAATGAAATCATCAAAAAATCAGAGTTTTGAATGTCTGGTAACAAGTAATAGTATCCAACATACCCTAAAAGTTATAAGACCAAAAGCACCTAATAAGGCCCAATGTCGGAGATTTTAGTAGTCATCTTCGTTCGTACGGACACTTTCCTAACAAACACGTAATTGAATGGAGTTCATATATAGAACACTGCTTTTTTTCTTTTTTCTTATTCCTTTCGGTCAAAGTTTTCAATTTCCCAAAAAAAAACTTTTTATTTTTTTTATTATTTCATGACTTTTCTTCATTTTCAATCTATTTCCTGCAAATTTGAAATATTTTGTCCTTTTTCCGAATAGATCACTGATCGTGGTCTTTGGGACTTTTTCTCTGGGTCGATTTCTTTCTCAATTCCTTTGCTTGGCAGACAAACATTAAGAATCTTCGAAGAAAACCTCATGTTTAAAAATTAGAAGTCAGCACACGGGTTGGACGAAGATGAGGGTTGACTATATTGAGTGTTTTTTTTTTGCTTTCTACTGACTGAGGATAGCAGACATTACGTGACAAGCTTGTAGCGGGTTTGCTTTCTACGACGAAAACAGACATAACTGACAAGTTTGTAGCGGATTTTGCTTTCTACTGACGATAACAGACATAACTGACAAGCTTGTAGCGAGTTTTGCTTTCTCACTGAACGATAGAAGGACACACTGGACCAGCTTGAAGCGGGTTTTGCTTTCTACGACGGATAACAGACTAGCTGACAGCTTGTAACGAGTGTTTGCTTTCTACTGACGATGTAGCGGGTTTGCTTTCTATGACGATAATGACAGTCATCCCCCACTGACGAAAAGGACTAGTTTGTATCGCTTGGAACTTTTTTTTTGTATTTCTCCTGCTAAAGTTAATATAAAGTGGTCTATTAACTTTTGAACCCTATGCTGTTAACCTGACCAAACATATAGGTAATTGGGATTGCTGTTAATCTTTCAAAAACATATCCAAAGTCTCGAACCGTTTTGGTGGGTGTGTGTACACTACACTGAAGGAGAAGGCATTTACGGAAAATTTATTAAATGGTATTTGCCACGTATATTGTTTAATTTTTGTCAAACATAGCCATCGTCATTACTTTTTAGTTTTGCTGATCACTATATATAAATAAGTAAGAAAAGAAATAAAAGTGGGGGCCAAACCATGATCAATGTGGAACCGTCTTAAGTTTCAACCAGTTAGTTTTACCCATTTCTCCCACAAATTGAGTCTCCTCATTCACTAGATATATCACGTTGATGCTTTATATTGGTGGAGATCTTTGATGGCAGAGCCCTCTGAATCCATATGTAGTAATATATTATGTTTGACTATATAAATGAAAAACACGATGTGTGTGAGATGCAATATTGTGTCTCATGTTTGTAAATAGTTGTAAATAGTGCTGTTAAGTGACAAGGGCGATATGCACGATAAGAAATTTTTTTTTTTTTTTATTGTATCTCCTTTCTTTCGAATAGTGGAATATTTGCTTCATACAATAGTAGGCCATGGTCTATTCTAGTAAATTGGAAAATGGACGGAATCTAAGCGTTTGGGGACCCAAAAAACAAAAAAACAATTCACGCAAATGAAGATGAGGCGATTTAATATCCTTTTTTTTTTTTAAATGTTAAACTTTAAAAAACGTGTTTGTGATTTTTAGTAGACAAAAATATAACGGACTGAATAGGATCAAATTGAGAGCTTTATTTGCATAACAATTTCTATTAATCTTACTGCAATTTATTAAGGGCGAAAAAAAAAGACGAAAAATGTACCGTTGTAACGAAAGTTCAATACTGGCTTTTATTGAATTAGCAGTGATCGGAGATACTGGTTGCTAGCACAGAGGAGATAGATGCGGGTGCGTATTGATGATGGCGGTCGTGTTGGGATGGTTTACATTTAGCCATATCAATTACCCTATGATGAGGGGAGCTGTTCATTATATCAGCGGGGCAGCCGCATGACATGATTTTATACTGTCTTTTTCGATTTCTTTCTTCTTTGTTTTGTACACTTCTTTGTAAAAGCTTACTAGTGTCAGATTGCTTGGTCAGATGTAACGAGACATTGGTCACAAAGAAACCCCTGGACCAATGTTAATATACGGTGTTCGCAGTTTGACATAGGGGGGCAACTAGGGTTCATAGCGGTACATTGTCGCGCTAACACCCTGTTCCCTACTTCTTCCACAGTTCGCCAGGTATTGATGCCATCGGTCACAGTGATTGCCAGATGTCTGGCCATATGGCTTTTGACAAGAATTTTGACATCCAAAGTCATTTAGGGGGCAAAAGGGGCGTCAGTCTCTCTAAACCCCCTCTATAGGTTCAAAAATGATCTAGTGGCAGTTGGCTGATCTGAACACAGACTCTGTCAGAATAACCCGTGACCAGTACCATAACAGGGTGTTTCCACAGATTTGGGGGCCAAGGTCAAGACAGGGGGTTTCATTAAAGGTCAGTCGTCGTACCCCTCTTTTGCTGTTTCTGGCCCCACAAAACCAATTGCTATAATCACTAGGATTGGTCAGAAGAAGAATTGCTGACCCAAGGCCCATTATTTGGTTGCAGCAGATTTTGAATACATAGTTCATTAGGGGTCCAACCAGGGCAATCTCTCTAACCCCTCAAATTCAAACATGCAGGGCTTCGGCTACAATCCCGCCACGGCGCGCCCAGCCCTATTCGTTTCAAGCAAAACGGGCCCAAGTACAAACTCCGCCCTTATACTGGTACCAACTCGCCCAGGTACCAACTCGCCCCACATATATAAACAAGCCAATGGTAGTACAAACTCGCCCAACGTATATCGTATACAAAACTGGCCCCAGGTGGTCTTATTCTCGCCGTGTGCGAGCACGATAGGTCTTGTAATTTAAGATAATTTTTTTCTTTACCTAGCCGTGTGCGAACGGCTAGGGTTGTATCGTGCGATTTCTTTTTCCGAATTTCTTGTTCCCACCCAACTTACGGTTAAACTTTTCAAATGCTACTAGTGCCAAAAGGTTTATCCGATTGCCACGAAGATTGGTCATGAAGAACCACTGACCCAGGGCCCCTATAGGGTGTACAAGGACAGATCGGGTTCAAAGGTCACGTGGGCCCATTAAACGGGCATTCGTCGGAACTCTATAAAAGCTATCTGTCACACAATAAGTGCTATGATCACCGGAGTTGTCAGAAGAACAACTGACCCCAAGAGCCTATGGGGTGGTTGTAAACAGATTGGGGTCAAAGGTTCATGTGGACCGATTAAAGGGGCATTCGTGGAAATCTATAAATTCCTCTGTTCCACAAATCAATTGCTATAATCACCAGACTGCTCAGAAGAACCGCTGACCCAAGACTCCTATCAGGTACACAGAATTGATCGAAGGTCATAAGGGGTAATATTAAGGGGGCACACTTCCGCTATGGAATTCAAAAAATCATACTTACTATATGCAAAGTAAGAATGGTCACGGACTTGTATATGAAAGAAGCTTGAGACCCTTCCCCAAAAAGTTGTGCTCAATATGGGGTCAAAGGTCATTTATATTAAAAGGGGGATATGAGGTCTTCTTAATGTGAAAAATCTTTCAAAAATTCATATCTGCCATTGTGAAGGTTACCATGGTCACGTGACTCATGAATATGAAGTAAGTAGTAGCTTGAGACCCTTAGCCAAAGGTTGTGCTACTCACAATATGGGGGTTCAAAGGTCATTAAAGGGGGAACTCGGTCTTAATGTCCAAAAATGTTCAAAATTCATATCTGTTATATGCAACGTCGCCGATGGTACCATGGTCACTTGACTCATGCATTATGAAGCAGCTTGAGACCCTCACCAACCAAAGTTGTGATCAAATATGGGGCGGTCAAAGGTCCTTTAAAGGGGAACTCCGGTTCTTAATGTGAAAAATCCAAAAATTCAATCTGCAATTTGCAAATGGAGGGGACCATGGTCACGTGAATCATGCATATGAAGTAGTAGTAGCTGAGACCCTTCACCAAGGGTGTGCTCAATATTGGGGTCAAAGTCATTAAAGGGGAACTTCCGGTCTTAATGTTAAAAAATCTCAAAAATTCATATCTGTTAATATGCAAGGTACCATGGTCACGTGACTCATGAATATGAACAAGCTCATTTGGAACATTCACCAAAGTTGTGCTCAATATGGGGTCCTCAAGAAGGTCATTAAAGGGGAACTTACGGTCTTAAGGTGAAACAATCTTCAAAAAATCATATCTGTCATATGGCAAGGTGCCATGGCACGGATCTTGCATATGAAGTAGCTTGAGACCCTCGCCAAAGGGTGCTCAATATGGGGGGTCAAAGGTCATTTACTATTATTAAAGGGGATTACGGTCTTCGGTCCCTTAATGTAAAAAGTGTTCAAAAAATTTCATATATGTTTATATGCAACCTGGTTAACATGGGCAGGGGACTCATTTGAAATATGAAGCAGATTGGAGACACTTAATCAAAGGTGTGTGCTCAATATTTGGGGGGCAAAAGGTCATATAAAGGGGAACTTCCGGTCTTAATGTGAAATTGAAAAAATCTTAAAAATTCATAGCTGCAATTTGAAAGGTACCATGGTACACCGTAAATCTGCATATGAAAGCAGCTTGAGACCATTCACCAAAGGGGTGCTCAATATTTGGGTCCCAAAGGTCCTTAAAGGGGGAAATTCGGTCTAATTTTTAAAACTTCAAAAATTCATTATTGCCGTTTGCAATTGCAAAGTACCATGGTCACGTGACTCATGATATGAAAGTAGCTGGAGACCCTCACCAAAGGTAGCTCACTATGGGGAGAAGTCTAAGGTCAGTAAAGGGGAGGAAAGTCTGGTCTTAATGTAATAAAAAATCTTCAAATTCATATCTGTTATATGCAAGGTACCGTGGTCAAATTACTCGTGAATACGAAGCAGCTTAAGCCCCTTCACCAAAGTTGTGACCAGCATGGGTCAAAATGACTTAAAAAAGGACTTCCGGTCTTAATGCTGAAAATATTTAAAAATCATATTTGCTATATGCACCGTTTTGTAACAAGTGGCTAGGGGGCCGACCAGGTAAGGAGGAACCCTTAACTTACCGTGTTAAATCGCAAGAGTTATTTCCAACTCTGAAGTGTCATTTCAATCTCTAATAATATAATAGATTAAAAAATTTTGAGTCAGAGACGGAATCGCAACCCATAACCTTTTGCTTATAAGACGAGCGCTTATACACGTGCGCCAAGAAAACTCCAGGTGGCAGAAGATCGTTTTTTTGTAATACATAAACACATTAACGTCCCCCCCCCCGGAATAAAGCGCACACATACCATAAGTCTTCTTGATTGACGAGGGTACCTGGTCGGCCCCTAGAAGCTTCTAACGTTGATGTAAGGTGACCCATGCATATTGAAGCAGCTTCAGACTCTAAACCAAAATTTGCGCTCGGCATGGGGTTTTAAAGGTCTTGATCCCCACGGTTAGGTTCGTGCTATTCGAGCACACAATTGCCTCTGTTCTTTCTTCTTTGACCTTGGCTTCAAAAAAATGTACTAGAACAAATTACTTGTCCGATTGCAGCCAAATTTGGGACTACGAGCCCACTGCCAAGGCGACTATGGGGTGTACAACAGATGGTGTCAAAGGTCCCAACATGGACCGATTAAAGGGGGCATTCGTCGGACTCTATAAATCCTTCTTCTGCCACAGAATAAAACGCCTATCACCACAGAGGTGTCAGAAGGACTATTGACCCAAGGCGCCCATGGAGTGTACATAGATTGGGGTCAAAGGTACCGTGGAACCAGATTTTTACAGGGGCATGTTCGGAACTCTTTAAAATCCTTCTTCTGCCACAAAATAAGGCTCTATGGCCACCAGCGGTTGTCAGAAAAACCACCGACTCAGGGTCCTTGGGGGGTGTACACAGATTCGGGTCAACGGTCACGTGGTCGAATTAAAGTGGCATTCGTCGGAACTTTATAAAAATTCTTACTCTGGACACAGAATAAATGCTATGACAACCAGATATTGTCTGAAGAACCACTGACCCAAGGCCTTAATGTGGGTGTACAGGATGGGGTCCAAAGGTTAACGTGGGCCCCGATTAAGGGGCATTGTCCAGGAACTCTATAAAATCCTTTCGCCACAGAATATAAACCGATCGGACCACCAGATTGTTCAGAAGAACTATTGACCCCAGGCGCCCTATGGAGTGTTACATTAGAATTGGGGTCAAAGGTCACCGTGGGACGAATAAAGTGGCATTCGTCGGAACTTTTAAAATCCTTCTTCTGCCACAAAATTTAAGTTGCTATGGCCACCAGATGTTGTCAGAAGAAACACCGAATACAGGGTCCTTTTGGGGTGTACACAGATTCGGGTCAAAGGTCACGTGGTTACGATTAATAGCCATCGTCGGAACTTTATTAAAATCCTTCCTCTACCACAGAATAAATGCTATGCCCACCAGATGTTGTCAGAAGAGAAGAACCATGACCCCCAAGGCTTATGGGGTGTACACAGATTGGGGCAAAGGTCACACAGGGGCGATTTTAACGGCGGCATTCGTCAGCAGACTTCTCTAAAAAACCCTTTCAATCTGCCACAGACTAATAAATAAAATTAAACGCTTATGACAAACCAGACTAGGGTCAGAAGAACCTATGACTCAAGGACGCCTATGGGTGTACACAGAGGGGGTCAAAGTCATGTGGGCGATTCCGAATTTACGATTAAAGGGCATTTGTCGGAACTCTAAAAATCCTTCTTCTGCCACAGAATTAACGCTCTATTTATTACAAACCAATTGTTAGTCAGAATAAGCACTGACCCAGGCCCTTATAGGGTGGACACGTGGGGCGATTGGCGCTTTAAAGGGGCATTCGCCGGAATTGTCTATAAAATTCTTTCTTCTGCCATAAAATAAGTGTTAAGGGCCACCAGATGCTGTTCAGAGAACCACCGACCCAAGACCCATATGGGTTGTACACAATTTACGGTCAAAGTCACGTGAGCCGATTTTATTAAAGGGGCATATTTGAACATCTTCTAAATCCTTAATTCTATAAAATTCCTATAATCACTAGATAGGGGGTGGACTTGGGTTTCAGAAGAACCTACCCTAAGGCCCGTATGTGCCCGTACATAGCTTGGGGTCAAAGTCGTCAGTGGTAGCCAATTGCCACCGAATGATAGACTCGTGCTTTCTAGACAATCGATGCCTAGTTACCATTCGCTCACTATTACAATAATTTTCACTTGAAATTCAATTTTGAAAAAGCTGACGAGATGAGATTATACTAGTGTAATCAGTACCAATAGTGACTGCAGCACCAACAGTTTAGGAGAGGAGACTGGTACCGGGGCCCGAATAACAACATTTGTCAACATAGCTAAAAATGACCGTAGGGATGTTAGAGTCATGAAAACGGATGATTGCACAAGATTTAAAAGTGGTGGCAATTTGCATACGACGACATCTTTCCAAAAGGAAGCCATCTTAAGCCAAAAAAACACCTCAGAAAACAATATTGGTGTAAAAAAACCAAAACAAAAAAAAAAATGTTTTTTTTTTCTGGGTTAAGGAATCAAAACAAATATTCCCAAACTATATATAAAATGTTGCAGGTGCAGGAGATTTTCAAGATGGGGACATTTATTGAACACAAAACCTTACAATTCTTATTATATAGCCTAGGAAGATGATGTGGTGCAAATTCAAGATTTCTGGGTCAAGGAATTCAATAAAACTATTACAAAAACTGGTAGATGACTATGAAAGTAAGGGCACCCAGGTTTCATACGTCACTATTTTCCAAGCACATGGTCAGCATATAAAGACAAAAATGTTATACCTCATGCTTACACCCTAGGATGACGATTTTGGTGACAAAAGTGGATGTTTTTAGGTCGAGGATCTTTAACAGCCAATTCTGTAAATGTCAGATGCGTCGTGAGTCATGTCATTCATGGACTGCCAATGTGACACCAAAAATAGACACCTTGAATATTAGATATTGTATTTCCCAAAACATATATAGAATTGCATGGGAATGTGATATTTAGGCCTGAATATTTAATAGAAAAGTTATTACTTGTTTGTTTGCAGAATGTCAAGCAGTAAAATGGCCCCCGATTTGAACAATTAAATGGGCATGGTCGTTTACAACTGTTGGTAGTCAATGTTTGGGGTTTTCGTTATAGGGCCATAATAAGCGCAGAGTAAGTAAGGCTGGTTCTAAGGGAGGAGTTAATGAGCATTCGGTTGGTATATCTAATTATCATTAAGAATATGGGTTGATACAGCCCTGTCTCAAAAAAAAATGGTACAAACCATAAACGATTTTTTTTTCAATGTTTATATCTCAACATAAGGAAGTCGAATGGCCCATCATCTTAAAGAGAAACGAACCAGGTTCCCCAGGATTTTTGTTTCATCTCATTGCTTTTCAATCGAGGGATAACTCCAGTTTTCTGCGAACACAAAAATCAGAGTTTGTGCATTTCTGGGGGGCCGTGAAAACGGTGAAAGAAGTATTTAAAACATAAGTTATTCACACTGGAAAAGATATGAATTCTTTAAAAGGGCATTAACTTAATTAAAAGAATTCTAAAAGATACGAAAACAAAAACGTACGTAATGGTGGCAGTTTGATCAGTAAGTCCTGGCTTTAAGATAAAGGATAACAATTTGAACATACCGTGTTGTTCCTAAAAAATACGAAAATTAAAAAAAGCCTTTTCAAAATGTTTTTATGTTCTTGAAGTATCGTGGAACGCAAATTCCTACCAACACTTGTGCCTCTTGCTTCAAATTCAAATTTTTATTGACTTCAAAAATTAGTAAATGCACAAAGATAGGGCAATATTTTTAAACCCATGTCTTTGGATTGGAGTGTTTATTTTGGTGCAATTACATTCCTTCTGACATGATTTTAACAAATACCAATTTTGTAATAAATTTAAAGATCCAGTTTCATTGAGGTGAATAAATATTTGTTTGTTTATTATTATGAAAAGAAGATATTTATCAATTGAACTGATATGTTGACTATTAAAATTGTTGGCGATAAAACTAGACTCCTGGTTACTTTAATGCGGTGTATTGTTTCTTTGTCAAGTTGCAATATTTGTGTGTGGCAAGGCAGCATGGTATAAGAGCGAAACAACCCATGCCAATGCATAAAACTGCAACAAAATCGATTTTGGTATATCGCAATAAATTGATTATTATCTCTGGATTGACAAGCAAATAAATGAAACAAAAACCATTGGAAAGCTGGTCTTCTTCTTTAATATTTATTGCCAAGTAAGAAGAATTATTTTGAAATTTCATATTATCAATTTTTTTTGATTGTACCATTTTTTTGAGAAGGTGTATTTTCACCTTTGACCACTTTAAGCCTGACATTGTAATAAGTTAACACTCTTGGGTACTGTACTTAAAAATATGGGCTATCTTGGAAAAAGTGACAAATGAAATAAACATTCTTTCTTTTCTTCTCTTCAATACGTACAAACGATCCCCAAAAAGAACAAGAAGAACAGGAAATTGGTGTGCGGAAAAGGTTTAAGTTAGTCCTAACTTTCACATCACGAGCCTTTAGGTAATTGATGACCGAAGATTTAAACAGCTCAGTTTCTGGAATGTTGTGATAGTTGATGGTGGGTGTATTGTTCCAGTCTTTTGTTGTTCTTGGTATAAATGAGAACTTATAACAGTCAAGTCTGGCCTGATGTTCAATAAAAATGCTCCTTGTGAGATCTAGAGATGTGCTGGACCGGTTTCAGGTAGTTTTGTACTGGTAAGCTAAGTCCCCCAATTGCCTTGTGGAAGTAATATACACATCTTGGCGATTCTTTTGTGGATAGCATATCCCATCCAAGTTTATGTATGAGTTCGGTGACACCTTGTTGCCAGTATAATTATTAAAAAATGTATGGCGGCTCTTCGCTTGTATTTTACCTACGCGCTGTATGAGTTCTTTGGTATGGGGGTCCAAACTGAAAGAACAATTACTCAGTGTTGGCGCACTAGTGTGTGTAAGCTGCCTTTTGGTTTCAATTGTGCATGAGCCAAGATTCCTCCGCACAAAGCCCAATGTTTTATTTCTTGAAGCCGTTGATACTGGTTGATGGTGAGTCCCATTTTAGGTCACTTGAATATCTACTCCCAGTATTGTGTGTATTGTATCGTGCAGAACCGTACCCGCCTAGTGTATACTATGCAATGAGGTTTTGAGATTGCTTGAAGGGATACGTAGACATAACATTTTTAGGAATTAAACTCATTTGCCAACGATGTTCCCCATGATGACACATGTTATCAGATCTTTTTGTGGTCATGGATCTTCAATGGGTGTTGATATTTTTGTTAACACACAGGTCGTCAGCCAAGAGGGTACGGTTGAGTGGAGGTTTTCAGGAAGGTCATAATATAGATAAGGAATAATAGTGGGCCCAGTACCGTCCCTTGTGGGACACCTGACTCCACATCTGCCCAGTCAGAATGTTACGATTCACGTTTTACGATTTTTCAAAAAAGGCAGGCAACATGAATTATTTCCATCAAACTCAATTGAGGAACATTGAGGTAAAAGACGATTATGTGGACAGGATCAAATGCTTGGGAGGACAGAAGTCAATATGTTACGTCAGTTGGGTTTTGTTATTTAAGGAGGATGTGAAATCATGGATGGTCTGAATCAATGTGTCTCGCAAGAGTGGCCACTTCTCAAAACATTTTTTTTGGTTTGGAATGGGGTTGGTAAGATTTGTTTGTGATTTGTCAAAAAAATGTCATGATGTGTGAATGAAGTATGTGCTCTATACATTTACATGGACTGAGGTGAGGAGAAACTGGTCTGTCATATTAGCGTAGTACGGTCTACCTTCTATGTATAGGTGAGAGATTTGCATGTTCCAAATCTTTGGGAGAGTACCGGTGTGGTGTGAAAGAGATATAGTCCGGTAGGAGCAATAGTCGGGGCTCCATAGACGATTAACGGAATAAAGCGTGAAATATGTTGCCGTAAAGAGTCAACTGAATCGATTTGCCCATTGTTCACCATGTTCCCGGACTATGAGGACGGCCGGACAATGTTACTTTTACACCGGAATCCAATGAACTTTGAATATGATGGTGGATGGTGCAATTTCACTGGCGAACTGTTCTTTCAAGAGTCGCGGAGAAATCCCAGCGGGCCCCTGGCCTGATGGGGTTTAAGTTTTGAGAATTTTAAACACCAGGAGCCGAGACAATCAAATCAGGGATTGAGTGGGTATTTGCTAGAACGAAATCAGGTATGTGACGTGTCTTTCCTCGGTAAAAACGATTTAGAAATAACTTTTAGATCAGTCCTACAGTTTTGAGAATAGTTTCCATTGAACTCCTTGACCAGGAACACAACTCATTTTGACACAAACTCATCTTCTTAGGTTATATAATAAGAAATATAGGTTTCTTGACGAGATGGTCGGCCATCTTGAAAAAAGCCGTCGTACTTATATATAAAGTTCCCTAGGACTCAGGACAATTCTGGAATTGTATATCGAACTCTGGACCAGACAACATACCTTCAACACTAAGTCACCATAGTATGCTATTACTTTAAAATGGCGGCCATTTTGGAAAAAATGTTGGTTTATGCAAAATTGCCATCACTTTTATTTTTGTCATCACGTATTTTCATGAACTACACAACTCAATGATCCATTTAGCGATGATTGCAAATGTATTATTCCGGCCCTGGTTGTTTTTAGAAATCTGAGGCCTTTTTTCACATTGATGCTGCAACACTATGGTCATGTGCACCGTATCTACTTTAGGAATATTATTTCTGTTTTATGGCTGACCAGGTAACAATGATTGGAATGAGTTAAATAATTGAAAATGATATAATTGGTGGACCACTTACTCGAAAATAACCGATGACATATAGGTATGTGCTTTTTAATGTTAAGCAATAAAATCAACGCTTTTTGCCTTATACTCAAAATCTGCAACAACGCCTAATTATTTTATCCATTTTGATACTTTTCCTATTGTATCTAAAATCACACCATAAAACATTAGATATGAGAGAGGGGAGGGCGTAAAATAGGCTTCGATTAAACTCGGTCACCCAGTATTTGGGACCCCGTCCCTTGATCACACTTCCTGCGCTGGCTGATGAGGTCTGATTAGTTTAGATATCATACGTCGTAAGCGTGGACTTGTACGTGTATGTTGTGGAATCTATAGTTGATTGCTCCATAACAAAAACAGACTCCATATTTCCAATACAATCACACCACTTCGCGCACGCGTGGCATCTAAACTTACATTGCCTATACTTTATGCAGTGGCGCAACAGCCATATACATCGGGCATAATGTCGTCCTTCTTTGAACTAAAGGATCAATTTGAAACGGCAATACCTCAAGTAATGGCACGCTCCACGTATCAAAAATCATGGCGAGTTTTTCATGTGCATATATCAAGTTACCCCCTATATGTCGAAGTTTACAGCGCTGCCTTTTACCAGTTTGAACTCTATGTGCCGAGTTTCATAAATCATGTCCAGATAATCATGTCCAGAATAAATCATGCCGAGTTTTAAAAAACGGGACTGATTATTTTTCCACTGTGCAACTGGACAATGATTTTTTTTTTCTCAACATGAGCAAACCGACATGATTATTTTCTCAACATATCAAACTCGACATGATTTTTTTCTCAACATGAGCAAACTCGACATGATTTTTTTTTTTCTCAACCTGAGCAAACTTCACATGATTTTTTTTACACATACACCAAAATATCATGTCGAGTTTTCCTCATGTGGAGACAAAATCATGTCGAATTTTGAAACTGGACATGATTTCTGTCCCAAACTCCATAATAGAGAAGCAAAACTCGATGTATAGAGGGCAAACTTGGACATATAGCGCTGTAAACTCGACATAATAACGCTACACTCGACATAGGGCGAGAAACGCGATAACACAGCGCGTGAATCGCGACATGCGCGGGAAAACCCATGATTTGATACGTGGAAGCGTGCAACGCAAGTAAACATTATAAAGCATAGTGTTAAATACGGCTGCCCGGAAAGTGTGTAGTCTGTGTCACCGACTTCGAAAGATATTATCTAAATTAGTACTGCTCGAGAGATTACAAGGCCGCCTCAGATATTTCCCTGTGGAGGGCGACCTCATTTTCAAACAAATTGTGTTTTTTGCATGTACATAATGCTTGTCCCATACTAATCACTGTGTTAAATAGCTAAGCTCAAATCGAAGTCTTTCATAATAGAAATCACATCCTTTGTTTCAAAATTCCGATCCGTAATTTTGTTATAAACAAGTATCCTATGGCAATGTTATATACAGATAAACGTTTACTGGCATCAAAACGAAAACTCGATTCATCTCAACTTTGGAAATTGAGCAATTTAATTGACTATCTTTAGTTTTTAATTGACTATTTTTAATTAATATATTTAAAATTATATTCAGAAATCTCTGAGTCAGACTTAACGTTATCAGTCCGTCATAGCGATGCATGCAAATGAAACTACTCTCAATATCTCCGGAAAACGGTTCTATGGAGATTTTTGCATCAGAGGTCCGTTACTCTGTTTTGTTTTGGATATGTTCGTATTGGGTCTGAACCTATAGAACCTATCGTGAAACATTTACGTTTTTGTCCGGGTAACTTCGGTGCTCGCAAACACGAGAAAAGTGAACACGCAATCGCTACGGGCCTCTCCTTTTTCCCACAATGCCTTTCGTATTATTCCCAGTTTCTTAGAATTTTCAAACGGCTGCGCCACTTTGTTTTTCAATTTTAGAAACAGGATACGTACTTACCGGCCCCGCCGTAGTGTTATAAGAAAACTTCCTTCCAAATTCTGCTGAATTCAATAGATTTTAAGTGACATGAGTAATGCAGACAGACTTAATTTTGAACACATACAGCCTCGTCTAACTTTCACCTCATAGCGTATAAGCATGGAGAGAGGCAGGCGAATAGCGAAAATTGATTTGTCATTGGACACTGGGACAATCTCTTTCTCGACAATCTTTCATACTCACGCATGAACATTTGCTGATGGACAATTTACATGTAGTAAGCACAATATTTTACCTGTACCTGTCAGTGTATACAAATTGCTTTGTGGTGGGCGAGAAACCGTTGATGGCATGTCTGTGGCATGTCTTTGGCATGGTCGTTTACTTACGGCCATAGAGCAAAACCACCATGTTCCTCAATTTTGAAATAGCCAGTTTTTGAAAATTCAGTTTTTCGCTCAGATAAACCTTGTTTTTTTCAAAAAACGTGAAGTTTCTATTTAAAAAACTGTTTTCGGGCAATTAAAAAAACATGGGTTTTTTTCGAATTTTTCGAAAAAAAACTGGTTTCTTTGATCGAGAAACCCGGGTTTTTCACTGTTAGTTATTTCCTATTTTACAAAACAGTTATTGAACGACAGCTTAAAATCGGCTAACCTTGGTTATTTTTTTTGGAGATTAAAGTGGACGAGCACGAAAGCGTGATTTGGTTGCAAGCAATTACTTGACGGCTTACCCCAGGTCGCACGCATGACACTCCGGCCCAGAATCCCGCTCGTTCTATAGTTCTGAGAAATGGAACCATACATCAAATAGTAGTTAAGGGGGAATAGGGGTTGAGGGGCTAAAAATGATCATTTAAAATTTAAAAATAATGAGAAATTACCTGTTCTTTTGCTTTTGTTTTGATTACAATCTGAACTCCGTATCAACAGTTAATGTCGAAACTGTCGCCTCGCTACTTGAAATTTTTCTTGTGTTATTCTTATGTATTTTATGTTTCCTCCCAAGCTTGCGATATTTAACTTCTTAAGCTGAAAAATTTTAATATCTCAAAAGTATTAAGCTTGTTTGACCTCTAAGTTTCACAATTTATTACTGAAATCAAGTGCTTATTGTTTTAATTGATATATAGCATTTCTAAATAAATAAAAAAAAAAACGTGTTCTAGACAAAATTGCCGCTATCTCGAAGTAAAATTTTAAACGATATGGTCTTCGCTGCGCACAAGAATTGTCTTTCTAAAAAACGATTAATCGTACATGATAGGTAAAAATTAAATGAAAGAGGTGTCATATCAAATAGTCAACTCACTTACTGAACTAGAATAATTCCACAATACATTAATATTGTAAAATTATAGGTCAAAAACCTTAAGTACTTTTTTGAGATTATAAATTTTTAAAGCTTAAAAGAAGTTTAAATATCGCAAGCTTGAGGAAACAATAAAATCTAAGAAAATCTACGATGGGAATTTTTCAAGTCGCGAGGCGCATTTTCTACCATAACTTTTTGAACGGAAACTCCGATTGTTGCCAAACAAAAAGCAAAAGAAGGTAATTGTTTTTCTCAGTTAAATTTTTAAATATTCATTTTTAGCCCCTCCAACCCCATAATTCCCCCTTAAGGCGAAAACCATATTTTACATTATTTTTTTATATGCTTGAAGTGACTGACGGAAATGGTTGTTAAACGGTCACAATCAAGCTTTCGTTTTTAACGAAACTATAAAATAGTAAATGTTATACAATTTTACTTATGGTAGAATAGCTATTTTGTCGCTGAATCTCAGTAAAGCGCCGTTGAAGTAGAGAATTAGAAACCTAAGTTTAATTTACGAGTGTAATTTCCGAAGCTCTTAATTATAGCAATCGCTTGAAGCTACCATCTTGTTCATAATTTCTTGGAACACCTGTTAATATGGCAGCTATGAAAGTGATAATATGCGTGAAACCATTAACTATAACTTCTTTCCCCCTCTCCCCATCCCCTCCCAATCAGTGTGAAAATAATATGGTGCGAGATTGCTCAAGTGGGTCGTTCTCATAGCAACATTGAAATGAGGGGCTGGAACCAATATGCACAAAGTGGTTTCCAACAATTTTGAACAGATTTTCGTTTTGTCGACACACTGTATCTCATGAGCCCAAAGAATGAATACGAGCAGATTACCTTGTTAATCAGTTTAAAAGGTCAAGTTTTCAATAGTTCTTGTGTAGTTCAATTAGTTGAAGTCTTTTGAACACTTCACCCCTCCATTAACCTATAAAGTGGCAGAAGTGTGCTTCAGGCAGTTGTATAACAACACGAAGAACCGCCAGTATAATTAAAGGTAAAAGATTTGTTTGGTACATTCCTGTCCTTTGAACATCAAAGGAACCAACACAACAAACAACAAAGATTCACGTTTGTGTGCGGTCGAACGTTCTTGGAAGATTTTTAAAATGTCCATTCTTTTTTAATTAATACCCAAGTTAAAGCAACTAAATCTATTAAAACCGACACGCATACGTCGACCCAGCCCCACGGCCAATAGTATCGTTAGGGTTCTTCATAGAACCATAAAAAAAGGCCATCGATAGCCAAGAAAATGGTTCTTTTGTAGAACCTTAACGTTATTTTAATGGACACCCTTTAAGTTCTTCAGTAAACAACAGGGTTTTTTTTCTTCTACACCCAAATGTTTCTCATCATGCCTTTCACGTTGCTAAACTTTTCAAATATACGTGCACACAGAAAGAAAACGTTCACTAGGCCTAATGGTTAAATTTTGCAATTGCTCCTCATAGAACTTTTACAAGGTCTTTATTCATAATATGGTTGTGTTAAAAACATGAAAACCTTTAGAACTGTTTTGGAACCTTTATTTTTCTAACAAACCACACACTGATTTGCCGACTATTTGCTGCTGAAATTCTTATTTTAATGTGAATGGAGGATGTTAGCTGAATTGAGCTTTGAATTTGTATCAAAACTTCTTGAAACTTTTCTTCCGATTTGGAGGTTAAAAGGCACTACAGCTGATTTTACCAATTTAGAAATCATGAAATCATCAAAATCAGTTTTATTTTTTTCTTTTTGTATGTTTGTAACAAGGACAATTGTATCCTAACATACCCTAAAAGTTCTAAGACCAAAAGCAACCTAATACGGAACAATGCGGAGATTTTAGTCATCTCTGTTCGTACGGACAACTTAGCTAAATACGTAATTGAAAATGGCGATTTCATATCTAATGAACCCTTTGCTGATTTTCTTTTCTTGCGGCAAATTTTTCAGTTGCCAAAAAAAACACCTTATGAGAATTCGTACTGACTTCTCCTTCACTTTCAAGCTAATATTCCTGCAATTGAAATCTTTTGTCTTTCCCTTATCCGATAGATCAACGATAGTGGTCTTTGAGGACTTTTCCTCTGGGTCGATTGTCTTTCAATTCCTTTGCTTGGCAGACAAAACATTAAGAATCTTCGAAGAAAACCTCATGTTTAAAGTAGAAGTCGCACCACGGTGCAGAAGATGAGGGTTGAATATATTTTTTTTTAGTAGGAAATATTTTCAGAGTTTGTCTGTAATTCAAACATTTTAGGCCTGACAAAACATGACTATACAATTTGATTCCTTGTAAGTCTTTTCCATAAAGTAGTATACTAGCGATAATTTGTTAGAAAAAATGAGCAAAATTATAGTACAATTACAATGATGTATATATAAGACCACGACATAATTTCTGGAAAATAAAAATGCCATTGGGTTTTACACATCTTAAACTACAATGGATAAACAACTGACATAACAAAAATAAAGCTAATAGTGTTCACGTTACATGAAAACTACATAGATTCAGCCTTGACCAAGGCCTTTTAACACTATACCTGTAAAATACCGTGCACACGCCCACAACTGAGTAAATAATTAGTTTTCCCACTATACTGTCTACTGATGATAGCTTTGACTGTTGGAAGTAAAATGGTCACTCTATATACGCACGCGACACATTCCTGATTTTCTACGTCTCTCTTCAAAGTATATACGCGAGGTCATCAGAAAAATCAATTCATCAACCTCGCATTGATCTGATAACAAGCATATTGGCCCGTATTCCAAAAAAGTGTTTAACAACTGTTTAGTTAAACGAACGTTTATCTCTGAAATAGTGAGGTAGATAGGGGATAATTTTTTAACTACGGTAAAAGCATCAGATTTTTCATATTATACAAAAAAATTATAACGTTCTGTACCAACAAACTAACATATCTATATTACTTTGAAGAAAACAACCTTTTTTCATAATTTTAATGAATTCTTACTTATCCACCTCACTACTTCAAAGATAAACGATTGTTTAGTTAAACGATCGTTAAACATCTTTTTGGAATACGGGCCATTATGTTTACTGTCTAGTCTATGGAATGCATTCTAATATATATTAAAAGACACTGACCAATAAAGGAGAAAATACTTGAAAAGAAACTTGGGAAAAAAGACCCTGTAGATAACCCGTGATATTGGGTATATTACAGAAAGTTTGGAATATTTTTTAACCATATATTTATGAATTTATTGGAATAATTGCAAATATTAGTATCACAACAAAGCTTGTTCTTTTAGGATTAAAATGACACGTCATGGCGGACCAACATTTGTGTTTAAAGCGTGTTACTGCCGTAGGAAGGGGATAGCAGGGTCAAAAAGAAAATGTGCCAAATCTGAACTGAAAGCGCTATTAAGCCTGTGATTTCAAGACAATCCTGTACAGAAAGACAGAAACAGACGGTTAGGCAATGGATAAAAACAAGCATGAGTAATTAAACTTACCCTAATAGCGAGTTGATCCTCCGTATATGCTCCTACCACAGCTGCATCTCTTCTCATGATGCTCACAAGTCTTCTCACTCTGTCCTGGGGTATGGCGTTCCTTTATTGCAATACAGGCATTCGGTACCCAAAGGTTCGCAGATATGGTAGTTTGCAACTTGCTCCGATCTCATCACGTACCGTAGCAGAATTAATGTCCTTCTACCAAAACCAGTCTCGCTCTTTCCAGTCATGGAAATCCCGGCCCAACCCATGACACGTCCTCCTGGTATGCTGACACTCTTTCAATGCGAGCAATCTGAAAATAATTCTCCTGGTCGCCCTTTCCAGACTCTGAAATCTCGTCTAACTTTTTTTCAAAAACAGAATCTTGCTTCATCGTGCAGAACATGAACTTATCAACCTGTTCAAAGTTCCCACTGGAGATGTTGTCTAACCCAGAGAAAAACGAGCCTGACGTTGTGAAGGTACAGTCATTTGAGGCTTCTGGGACGGTCTTCTTGCCTTCAATTGAGCTGCGTGAAGTTTGTCTCATATTGCTGTTGAGAAATATCTCTGCCATAGCGTTGTCGATATCGTTTCTGCAACTCAGGTGCTGTGATTTTCTGTCGCATAAGCACAAGGGTTATGAACTATCCTCTGTGGGTGGTCTTCTTTGGAGCCGCGTCTTGGTCTGTCTTGCACTTACCTGTGTCCCGAAATTTGGCTAAAATTTCGTAATCATACTGGAGAAGAAACGCTAATATTTGTTGCAACATCTGTCTGAGATTTACCAGTTTCAAGTTGTCCAATTGTCCTAGCTTTAGCACATCAGATAAACTAGCAGGATGATGCTCAGGTGAGATACCAACATCAAATGACCACTTGAAGAAGAGTCATGAACCCAAGCATCATTGTGCATTCATCCATGATCATGAATACCTGTTCATCTGTTTCATTTCACTAAAATTCAACAAGGCATGAATGAACCCACTACACTCTGCAATCAATAATGGTAACCAGGTGAGATCAGATAGCAAGGGATCTGAGTGAGAGCTTCCAGATTGGGGTGCACATTTTCTTCTTGACCCTGTCACCTTCTAAGGACAGTACCTTCGATCCAAAACCAGTATGGTTCCAAATGAGGTGTCATTTTAAGCCTTAAAGAACAGGCTTTGTAGTGATACTAATATTATACAATTTTTCTAATAAGTCAGAAAGATATGGTTGAAAGAAAATATTCAAACTTTACTGTGGGGAACTTTATTGGGCAAATGAAACCTGATAAAGTCAGATGTTAGGATTGGGTATGCCCTTTCATAAACTATTTTATCATAACGATGAATATTGGCAAGTAAAGTAAAATGGTGGGGTCGACAAGGGACTTGTACATTGAATTTAATAGGTCTAGTGCGTATAAGAGTACGGTCATTAGTGTAGGGTAATATCAACGCACCGTTGTAAAAAATTAAAAATCATCCAAAATAATTTGATTTATTATTTCATATCGAAGGTAATCACTATGTAATATAATGAACCAATATTGAATTTCACCGAGTAAGGAGATAGAATGATATAGCACAAAGCTAAAATTGAATTGTTGTGGACGTGCATTCCCAATGGTTGTTGTTGTTGTTTGAAACAATAAAGTTCACCAGATTGGCAAATTAATGGCAACTCCTTCTTACTTTTATTTTTCTATTTAGAATCTGTTGTTTATTATTAGAAATTAATGATATTCATTCATGTTGTGGATGTACCAAATGAATCGTATCATTCAACAGAGTACATCCGCAGCGTACGTCCGCAATGGTGAACAGCGGGAAAATTAACCTTAAAGCGCTGTGATACTTTCTTGCAGTTTATTTACGTTTTGGTCAATCTTGCAAACAAAACTGTATTAGCTTCCATGATAGTCTCCATGTACACGTCAGAACAACTGTTTTTTTTAACTAAACAAAATACACTTTCTCGTGAATAGCTGCAATGGAGGTGTTTTTTGTTGTCGTGCAACCGAGAATGGATTGGAATTAAATTTCAGGTCTTATTATTATTGTATACGACCTGAAATTTTTTAAAGTTACACTTCTATCAGAGAGCTTCAATTACAATTGTTCAAAATTCAAAAGCTTAAAACTGAGAAAGCACTGGGTCTCCCAAAGCTTTTAAAAGAAGATATTGAAATGTATAGTACTCGCAACTACGGATTTTTCCTTTACATACAATATTCCCCTGATATAGACTATATGTAAGGTAGATTTTATAGCGAATGATCAAAACCCCGGTAGTCCATCTAGAAGGACCCTGGTTCCACAGCGTGGACCTAGCCACCGCGGCGCGCAGCGAACAGAGGTCCTTTCTAGATGGACTAAAACTCCGTAGCTGGGTTAGTTATCAAGAGATCAAACAAGCATTATATGTTATTATTGATTATGTAAAGGTGCGATTTTAAATACTGTTAACCAATTAGAAATGTGTAAATGGAGATGAAAGATAATACACGAACAGTAAAATAGGTCTATTTGATGAAAATTAACGCGCCTTTTAATTTAACGACTGAGTTAGCTGCTCAAATTAACCTTGAATGGCTGTGACGAAGGTTTATGATTTTATTATAAATTTCGATCAGGACAGGGTGATATTTTTATCAACATCAAGAAGACTCAAAGATGAGATGGACCTCAAACACCTGTATTATCAAACCAGTTCTAGAAGCAAAGGGTTGGTTCTATTAGATAGAGAGGCAAAACGTTACGTTAAGTCTTTAGAAATTCACCGTCTCGATGTTTTGCCGACCACAAAGAAAACCTGAGTACTACTACTAGAAAGCAATGGCTGCCTCCGCTCTTCCACATACTGTGGGTGCGCTTTGCATATACACTAATCGGTAGTGATAACAATTAATGTATGTGTTAGAGGTGGCCAGGTGTATAATAGTGTACCTGGATCATTGTGCGCAGCTACTTTTTTGTTCTCATAATGCAATGCGCAGGTTAGGTGGAAAAGAGAATTCATTGAGGCGGTTTATTAAATCAAGACGGCCTGGTGTGTAATTTCCATTCGTTGTGTGGCCATGGGTCTAGGCAAAATTTAACCACCCAATAGCACCCAACATCAAACAACTGATATTTTGGCGATTGTTGTATCGAAAATTGAACATTATGTGTGTATAAAAGCCACCCAAACTGATAATTATTCCGGCAATATTCAAAATGTCAGAGCCCCCCAGCACGGACGATCTGGTTTTGAAGCGTTTCACACCCTTGCTAAGCAGTCAAGGGATGGTTAATTTGGCAAGGGTTCAGAGTTATCTCGCTGTATTATCTGTTTTCGCTTCTCCACCAAAGAATGATGTACAATTCTCAGTGATTGCATCAATGGATTGCTTTAATTGAATTACTCCATTATGCTAGGTTATATTCATAATTGCTTCAAAGGCGCACCGATCCTGATTGAAAACACGGACTTCTGGGGACAATGGCATAATTGTTTGATTTATAGGTTGGAAAATTATCCTTCATGTATGATTTATCTTAAAGGTTAATTTAGTTTTGTAGCAAACAGACAACAACTTCCTTATCACACCTGACTTAAACAACAACAGCAAACAATCATACAAAACGCATGCGTGGTGTTTAATAGGTAATTGGAGAACTTGTTTTGAGCCAAACATGGGGAAGTTGTTGTGGAGGAAGAGGGGGGGGGGGGGGCTCCCCCCTTAAAAAAAAAAAAACAAAGCCGATTTCAACTTTAACCTGTGTGTTAAACGTTTGGACTATACCCAAATTGAGTTGTGGGTTCAAACGATCTGAATATGCTTAAACTCTGGGATTTAATTAGATATTAACTATAGGCGTTATAATTTATTACCGGCTCTTAAACCGTATAATAAGGATGATTACGTCTGTTAACAAAAATAGGCTGCATAAATTCAGATGAACAATATATATATATATTTTAATTGTAACATGCCCAATATTTAAACCAATAATTCTCTATTATTTTTATTATATTCTGAAACTGTAAATTGCAAATACAGTGTCCCAAAAGATTAAATAAATAAAAAAAGCCAAAACAGAAACACATAAAAATTATTTATAAATTTTAAATGGCAACTTAAATTTATACATATTGTAAATAAAATATGTTTTATTATCTTTTTTAAAAAATCCGCAAGCACATTGAATTCGTCCCAAATGAACTGATTTTCCTAATGAATGAAATCCTGTTTCTTCTCTTTTTACTTGTAACACGGAAACAACTTGATGGTTTGGACACATTAACATATATTTTGATGATATATATGTTAAAGTCCTATATGCTTTAATCCCTTTGAAGCTTGGAAGTTAAATCATTTTGTAGTGGATAAGTGTTTTGATTGTTTTATTTCATCTTGGTTCGGGAAGAATATGTTTTTAAGGGATATGCCTTTGTTTTGTTTTTTTTCTTGCATCTGCTTTTGTTTTAAGCCTGTCCGTGTTCAAGTAAAAACATAGATTTCATAAATAAGGGACAACTCAGGGTCCTTTGGGAACCCAATTAAATGGGGTTGATTTTTTTGAAAAGCTAATAAAATTACTAATTACTTTTTAAATATAATAAATAATTTTAATTTTGTATTTTTTATTAAGACCTGAAATTGGGGGCGCTTTTTACGTAAAGAAAGTTTTTTTGACGCAAAACTAACTATTAAAAAAAAAAATAGCGTGAACTGATCTACTATTATGCCTGAATTGACTCATCACCGTTTTGCATTTGTGATCATAGAGTGAATTTTCACTTTTTGTTGTCAGGTCGCTTTTCTTATTTGAACATCGATGTAACAGTTGGTACCAAACGCAGTCCCTGTTTTATGCTGGTTATTACTTAAAACTAACACTATAGTCCAGACAGCAGCTGGCCAAAACAATACTGGTTATTATTATAATCTCAACCAAACAAGACTTAGCTACGTAAAAGGCCACAGTTCTAAAAAAGAGTAACAGCCACATAAGTTTATTTAAACTAGTAAATAAAGACAAGCATTGAGGATACATACCCGCGTCTGTAAACGTCAGAATCGTTTCACTTTAGCCTGAATAAACGGGAGAGTACTACAATTATTTTTTTAAATGGAATAGCAATTCCTTTATCACTAGCTGACATTTTGAAGTAAGGTTGTTCGTTACATAGCAGTAGGAGTGGAAGGTTGCTTAATTGCACCATCGCCGGTCTTGCCGGGCAGTGTCAAATAACGTGACTTTTGTGCATTGCTTTGTCTTTAATTTTGCTGTCAATGAATTTCTGATCATTTTAATTTTTCTTGTTTGCTTACCTAATAAGAATATACTTCTCGGTTTTCAATCCAATAGCGCGCTGCAACTAGATATTAAATTTAGCACCCACTTTCAAAATGTTTCTAGTTTTATAATTTTTCTTTTTTGGTTTTTTTAATATTATTAATTATTATCCAAGCATAATATGCATCTGAAGCTTTCGTGTGGTGCAATAACTGCAGGGCTATTACGTAGCGCTGCCGCACAATACGCAAAAATATTGGGCATTCCATCATGCAATTTGTCTCTTTTTATTAGTCTTGACGGCCATTTTAAACCTGTCTTTGTCCAAGTCAGCTTCTTGCCATAATAATAATAACATTGGAATGTTTTTTTTTTTTTTTTTTTCGGTTGATAACCAAAAATATCGCCCTCGCCAAAAGCTCGATCGCTCGTCTTCGACTCGCCGAATATTTGATCTATATAAGCTCGGGCAATAGTTTTTCTGTTTTCAACCTCAGCCATCCAATATATTATAATCACCTGGCCATGCAGGAAATTAGATTCGTAAACGTTTAAAATGTGTGTGACTGTTTCTGTATTCTTATAACCATATTCAGAATCAGCATGAGGAATTCGTTCAAATGAGTCAACAAGCCTATCTTACGTCCAGTGTTTTTTGTGATCGGCAGTTTATTGGGGACACCATGTAAAAGCCACTGACATGTCATTACCTATACAGAATTATATTGACCAGGGTTGAAGGGTTAAAGGTGCAACGAGCAGATTTTTCAAATAACACGTGTCCCTACAAAATGTGAAATTCTGATTTGTGTGGCCCTGGTGTAAAGCTCTCTAAAATTATCAAAAATGATCCCCCATCTGAAAGGAATTACAGGTGCATTCGGGGTGATTTCAGCACCTTCTGTTTTTTTTTTATTCCATTGATCAACTAGATATCCTTGATAAAGCGTATTCCAAATTTTAGCTGATCCCATCTTGTGGTTTTGTGTTATGAACAATTGCTCGTTTCCCATGTTCCCATAGGCCTACTGTGCTACACTTTAATGTCCGTACGACCGAAATAACAAATTGCGAATTTCTTTTCTTCTTTCAGATGCGAATAACCTAATTCGCACGATAGATTGGGTCACACAGGATTACTAAGGAAGGCTAACGGTTCAGATGATATGAAAATCTCAACAGTATTATAGGTAAGTCGGGGGGGGGGCGAGGCTCTGGATCACGAAATACCCCTTTAAGCTGAGAACTGTTCTTTAGTATACAATTGTTGAAATTGCTTAATTTCCTATAGGAGCAATAGAAAATTCAGCCTAATGTTTTCTATTAACCATCACTATACTAATCACCTTTTTGTTTTCCTTTTAAGTCATTTTCTGTACCCAATTAAAAGGTAGGGAAACTATTGTGCGTCTAATCTATATGAACAATGAAATCACTTATTGCAATATATACAACAATACAGATCGCGAAAAATTGATGAACTTGAAATCTCTCATGCAACCTTTAAGGTGTGTATTAAAGATATTTTTATACTACTCACGTATACATATACTTTACATAAAGCGAAACGATTACTGGAACTTTTTCAAGTGAACGTGTTTTTGCCCTTCTAGCCATCACCCACCTTAAAGGACATAATGGCATGAAAAAAATGGCTAATGAAAGGACCCTTAATTGAAATCACTTGCCACGAGTTTGAAACAATTTGGATGTTTACATTCTGTAAAAAACAGTAAAAAACCCGGAAGAGTTCCAGAGGGGAGGTGGCAGTTTTTGTGGCAATTTCTGGAACAAGGATGCTGACATTAATGCCAGCATTTACCAACTGAAAAGCATGTTGTACATCAGCTCACAGCCATTGCTATTGTAATATTTTGCTAATCCCGAACTAATTCATCTTTCACTTGCAGATCAATATCTTCTACAAGCCTAAAGTAGCAATGCCTGAATCTCCCGATCTGAAATGCTTTTGAATTGTGTCGCAAAACCTGGCCTTGATTACACTGTAAATTCTGTCATGTAACGGAACACCTTTACGTTTCTTGTTCCAGAATTGCCACAACTGCACCTCCCCTGGAACTCTCCTGTTTTTACTGTTTTTACAGAATGTAACATCCAAATTGTTTTCAACTCGTAGAATGGATTTCAGTAAGGGTCCTTTTCATAGGTCAATTTTTTTCATGCCATTGTCCCTTTAAAAATTCATGTAGCGTTCCTCCCTCCCCTAAGCCGGGTCTTCGGGAATCCGTTTATTAAGATAACAACTGAAAAACAAAATGATGGGCTTTCAGCCCCAGTCACACTGGGAGATAACGAACAGGTTTTTACAACTAGATGCGACTAGTTGCGATTGGCAGTCTTCGGCAATCTTAAAAAGGTTTGCAACTGATCGTCCGACGATCGCGGCTGTGGCAGGATTCGCCACATGTCCCCTCCTGTCGCAGGAAGAGGTTTTTCGGTTCATGTTCAAAAAACTTCTGCGATTGAACCAAGTTTTGAATCCGTCCGCATACAAATCGCCCACAATCGCATTTGGTCGTGCGATGGTGGCACGTCAAGTCGTATGTAGTCGCGACTATCGTACGATTGTTCATTGTTTTAGAGTGGTGAGATTATAGCACGATTTGTGGAAGACTATGTACGACTATCCCTGCGAGTGTCTGCGATTAATCGCACGTATATAGACCCATCGCGCGCTAATGTGAGGACCGTTTGTTGCCCCCAAACGTTCCACCACCAAAGGACTGTTGTGCCACTGTTGTGCCACTGAGTCTGTGTTTTGTTTCGGTTTTGTTTCGTGCCATTTATCGTAGATAGAATCGTAGATGAATTTTATAGTGTGACCTTGCTATACAACGATTGACACCAAATCTTACGAATGAGCCTGGACGCTCGCACGATTCTCAATCGCGGGCAATCCCAGGCAATCGCCTCTCCAGTGTTACTGGGGCTTTAAGCGTTCACTTGAGTGCGATTAAGCTTATAAATAGTAGAAATACAACTTCCTTTGCGATTTCGGGAGCTCTTTTAGAGTTGACTTGCAACATACTATCAAATCATTTTTTAAATGTTTGATACACAGGCTGATCTGTGTTTGCAAGCTGCCTAGGCAGGTTGCATAATTTGCGATCGTCCCCCCTTGTACATCTTAAAGGTATACACTGTCGGTAGTAACACATCTGTGGTGTTTTTTTTAAATTGGGATGGGAATTGGGAATAGAGTGGAATGGGAAGAGATGAATGCAATTAGACAACATATACTGACATGAAAGCGATGATATATGATATGAAGAGAAGAGAAAGAGATGGTGAGGATTAGAACGATCATATTAAACAAGTAGCGATGAGGAACCAGACGAGATGAGAAAAAAATGTGATGAGATGAGAAGAAATGGGATAAAATGAGAAGAGATTAATCAAGGTAAGAAAATAACAGATGTAATGTATTGAGATGGGGAGAAAATATGCAATGAGATATGAAGATGAAATCAGATCAGCCAAGATCAGAGAAGAAAACGGGTGAGATGTAATGTATTGAGATGAGAAATGTGATGAGACGACAAGAAATAATATGGATGAGATGAGTTTAAACAAGATGAGAAAAGATAACGGATGTATTGATATGTATGGGCGGCCATTGGGTACATTTTGGCTTCTACTATCGAAACGGTTGGACCGATTTAACTTTAAAAAATGGGTAATCTGATGTTTTTGGTGATATGCTTCCATGTGAGGGAGAAAACATCATATCGGACCATGGTCGGGTCACCTACCTTTAAGCCTATGGTAGTTTTAAATAATAAATGTAAAAAATACCAAGGTCTGCAGATTTGACATTGTACTTGTTTTACCAGGTTTTTATGTTGACTTCACTGTGGAGTAATCATTTGAAAATTCATCACATTTTCATGTTCATAAAACTTCGTAATTTTGGCGTGAGTGAATTTCTTTTTATAAACTCTTCTATTATATGCCCATGGTTAGAAATATGATAGGAGAGCAGATTGTTGAAAATTGTGGGGCAATTGTGTATTTGACGATAAATCTCTGAAATTTGGCACACAGTTATAGGCACGTCCAAAGAAAGCTTTTTGACAATAGAGGCATCTCATATTTCTCGTGTTTCACAGTGAGGGGAAATGAAGGGTCACATAAGGGAACCTAGCATTGCTCCAATCTTGTTAGAAAGTATAACAAATTATTCGTCTGGTTATAAGAATTCCAAATATGTAGTTTGTTTGTGTACGACCTTTTGTTTTGGGAGTTCTGGAATCAAAATGGTGAAAGTAGGCAAAAAGGTCCATTTTACAAGATCAAAAAAATATAAGTTGCTCGGACTTTGGCAAAAAGTGAAGCAAATCGTTCTTGTAGAAAAGACAATAGAAAAAGAAATATTTTTCACTATCTGCTTTTTAATTATCGTGTTATGTGGCCAAAGGTAAGATGTCTATGTATTAATCCAATGCACACTGAGTTGCTTGTGGTCTTCTTTATCCTCGAAAACACAACGTGTGCAATGATCAATATTATTCTTTAATTTTTGCCAATGTGAGTAATTTGAGACATCAAAATGAGAACATGTTTTTTTTTTTACCGAACACCAGAAATTTGAATGTTTTGGATATTTTCAACGTGTTGACACCACAACTCCAAAACCATAGATCGTCCGTGAACAAACAATTATTTGGAATCCTTGTATAACCAGACGAACGATTTGGTATACTTTTCAACACGATTAGAGCAATTTCATTTCCCTTCGCTGTGAATCACGAGAAATCTGCGATGGACTTTTATAGTTAAATATCTTTCATTGGACGTGCTCTAATTCTGTGCCAAATTTGAAGATTTATCATCAAACCGAAACCCCGATTTTTGCACCGATCCGCTGTACTATGAGGCATACGAGCAAGAAGCTTATGTTATAGTCATACTTAATACTTTGAATAATTAATAATTTTATGTAATTATACTTATAGGCACCATCATAACTTAATGGAAGAGGTTAGCTTCAAATTAAATGACGCATCCAAGTACCTTTGGCAATTTTCCAATTTTCATTTAATTAGGTTTATATAACCATGATAATACTTGATTTACTGTTTTGCTTTCTGTTTGAAGTATATGCTTTAAAACGTTACAAATATCCTCTCCGATAATTATGTTTTGTTTTGTGTTGTAATTTTATTGAAAATTAACAAAATGCAGCTCATATGCAAGCACAATTTAAAACGAGCTCTTCAAATTGTAACACAGTTTACAACATCAATCAGTACCTACATGGTAGATACTGAAAAAAAACAACCCATGGGGAAATTATGCTTAGGAACCTTCACAGATATGCCATACATTCACAAAATGTGATATTTCTGTGATGTATTGAGGTCAATTGATTTTGAGACAGCAGAAATTTGTCGCTGCATTTCCTGTGTGAAACCAAAACACATTCTAATTGCATTTGACAAATGCGATTTTACTGTTAATGAAATCTTATCAGTGTGTCATATTTTAAAGGCTCACGTCATGGTAGACAACTGTGTTCCCATCATACATTTCTCAGGTTGCTCAAACCAAGTAATTTTTACAATATATTTTGAAACAAAAGCAGGTATTCCCAGTATAGCTGGTCCCAAATTTAAGGATGTAGTCGATGTTTGTTGGTTTTGGAATATGCAGAAACAGCTCTGAGTTTGAAAGCGGTGTTGCTGTGAGTGCAATATTTCGTCGAATGGTTCATTAACTTCGCTTAACTAGCCGTAACCTTACTTAGGACAGCTCGTTCAATTGACTGTGTTAACCGGTGACAAGGCTTCCGAATTTACCAGGACAAGGATGATTTCCTGTTTTGTCCATTCACATATATTGATTTGATCAGCTGTAATTTACAGATTAACCATGATGATTTCTTTTGAAGCTATACATAAATGAGGGAAAAATAATCAGCTTAAATCGCCTGCATTTTTCGATCTGACAGTGACAAGTTCGTTGTTGCTATTATTGCTACCACGTTTTACACCCAATTGGGCTGACTGTTCCGCACCTCCAGTTTTTATATGGAAACGTGACACATGTCAATCAGTCCAATTGAGAGTTCGAAAAAAAGACTAAAGTCAAAGTTTAAAGGCAGTTGAGCCAACCAGGCAGATTCAACACCATCAGGAAGTGTCTAATCAATAGATAACATATTGAATTTGGCCACCAAGACAAGGTTAAAACGAGTTTACAGCTTATTTCATATTGAAATACGTTTCTTGCATCGGTTTCTGTGAAGTCGCGCCATAATTATTGCTAACTTCAGATTGAATTGAATTGATTGGCGATCGATAAATCGATTGAGAAAATCCATACCCAGAGTTGAAACCCAGAAGCACTTTCAACATCCTCTGATAGTCAGCTCCGCTGTTACATTCCCATCACCAAAGCAAACAAGATATTTAGTTTCCTGCTTTTCTGCTTCACATGAGTTGGTCCATTATGTAGCTCTTCAAAAGGTCAAGTGTATTTGAAACCCATGGGCCATTATTTACAAAGTGGGTAGCTTGTTAAGATAGAAAACATATATACTCTACCAAAATATTTGACGGATTAAGCTCTTAAAAGCATTCGAAGCCTCTGTGTCATTGTGTACATAGTCATATTGGGGTAGTATTATTTTAATATTGACATAAATGTTGATGGCGTGAAACCATTGGTTTCAATAGTTTGCAAGTTCACTTGTTTAAAATATCATCTTAAGGTTGAAGTCGGTTGAGTTCCTCAGTCATTTTATAAAGGGTTAAATAGATGAGGCACCTCTCAAAGTATATTTCAAGGGGAAAATCCTACAGAAATTTGGTTTTGTTCTACATAGTCCAGTAAAGTAAAAGCAAGCGTCCGTCGTTTCTATGACACGCGCCCTCAAGGTTTTTCTATGTTGAGATTTTTTGTTTGTTTAGTTTTTAATGAAGGGAAAACCCATTCGGAGTGGTTATAAGCTGTAAATAATCTAATAACGATTTTATTTCCAGTTAAATCGGAGATCCCCGATCTTACTGGTGACTTTTAATCAAGCTCTTTGTCAATTTATTTGAACTTAATGTTTTTTTAAACATAATCTTTCATTTAATGGTGCTTGTTCTGATTTATGTATATTCTGTTCTCTACTTAGTAAGAGAGCCCGATACTTGCATACACTCCTCACCAAGTATCGTGGGAACAAACTTGCGGGTTTGATGGTAGAAGTGATAATGCATATTGCTTTGTCCTATTCACTATACTGTACTAATATTAATAGTTACCCATTAAAACGGCAGTTTTTGTCTCTATCTTGATAAAGAAATGGATTTGAAGGCTGAAATTTCATGAGAAAAATACGGCCTATAACCTGATATCAAAATTGATAGTACTTCCGGGTAAATCAGGGGGTCCTAAAGACGATCGAGACAAGCACCTTTAAGAACAATAAAGCAAAATTGTAGAGCTTTGTCAGATTTCTCCAGAAATTACTGATCTGCCAAAAAAGTGTGTTGATCAACATTCGCTACCTCTTTTCCAAAAGAGAATCAGACTCGACCAAATACTTTTGATACAAATAGCTTTTCAAAACACTTAGCTAACTAAAATATATGTACATAAGAAGTTCTCTTTCCTAATCTGCTTTTCTTAAGCTATCAATTTTACATGTCTATTTGAATATGCCTTCCATTTCTACTCTAAAGACAGCTAACCCACAAAAGCATAAAATGGCTTTAAATGCTTCAATAAGTGGGTAAATTTCAACTCCATTGAGACCAGTCACCCATCACCGTTGAAAGGTTGAAATGACTTCAACCATTAACCGGTTAAGTACACTGGAGCCACTTAATCAATGTTACTGGCATATCAGGTAGAGTGGATGGGCTATTTGTACTCACCTTACTGTTTCTAAATAGCACTTCCTGTATTAAAGGAAATATGTCAAGCTCATTTTGACTTACATTCATAAAATATATGTACACACATCACGAATTCCCGACAAAATAATACCAAATTTGATTGTAAAAATTAACAAAATAGAGGCATTTTAATTTTTGTTTTTTTGGAAATATTTTAATTTTTGAAAACGGGCGGATTTTTCGCCACGGCTTCATTGATCAAAAAGCCCCAAATTTGCTCTCCTCGTGAGTCAAAGTGATGACCCAAAACATCGTGTTGACTCGAATTGTATTGCTGACACTGAATATTGATTGGATAATGAAAGTAATAATAAAATTTGAAAAATAAGTTACAGAATGAAGATTTGTTTCATATTCGTTGTGTTTTAATTATTATTGATATAAAAAAAACATCGATCGCAGTTCACAGGCTCGAATAGGAAAGTGGCAACACTGCGATATGATGGTCACAACGACCGTAAATTATGGATGGTCTTTACTTTGACGTCACCATTTGCTGGCGATGTGGATTTTTTGTCGGAATCGTTTTCGGGCAAGCTGTACGCTATTGGCGAATTAATAAAAGGGCAAAAATTACTCAACAAACGTGGACAATTTTCAACTTTTATTTTGATTTAGATGTAATCTACGTACTTAACTTTCATCCATAGCAAATTTTCCAAATATTCAGAATCATGACATATTCCTTAAAGGTAATTTGCCATAGTATAGAACTATATTTCTTCGAAAAGTAGCTTAATTTTAATTGCATGTTTACTGTTTTAGAGCAAATGACTACTGCCGATAGCAGTATATCATATAGACTTTACTAGCCGTCTAATATAATGCTATCTACTGCTGAGAGCAGCATGTCATAAATTTTACTGATAAAATGCTATCTACTGCTGATAGCAACATATCATATACGACACGATAGCAGCATATTAGATACACTACTAGTTGTCACATATTAGATACTACTATCAGACAGCTAGTAATGTCTAATATGCTGCTGATAACAGCATATTAGATACTACTAGCTGTCTGATATAATGCCATCTACTGCCGATAGCAGCATATTAGACACTACTAACGTCTGATATAATGCTATCTACTGCTGATAGCAGCATATTAGACAATACTAACCGTCTGATATAATGCTATCTACTGCTGATAGCAGCATATTAGACACTACTAACGTCTGATATAATGCTATCTACTGCTGATAGCAGCATATTAGATACTACTAACCGTCTGATATAATGCTATCTACTGCTGATAACAGCATATTAGACACAACTAGCTGTCTGATATAATGATATCTACTGCTGAGAGCAACATGTCATACACTTTATTACGTCATGAATACTGTGATTTGAGCCATGTATAAGTAAACCTGCTGATTTCATGAAATAAAACAAATATCGACTACATATTATTCGTGCAATAGTAAAAATATATCATTCAGTCAAATTTTAATTGTAAAAGTAAAAAATTTGATCTCATATTTTTTACTAGCACACTCTAATGCATTCAATATTTGTATACTAGCCATCTGATGTTATTTACTGTTGTTAGCAACATATCATATTTAATATTACCTGCCTTATATAATGCTATCTACTGCTGATAGCAATATGAATACACTAATAGTTATCTGATAAAATGCTATCTACTGCTGATAGCAATATCAATGCAATACTAGTTATCCGATACAATGCTATCTACTGCTGATAGCAATATCAATACAATACTAGTTATCTGATATAATGCTATCTACTGCTGATAGCAATATCAATGCAATACTAGTTATCTGATACAATGCTATCTACTGCTGATAGCAATATCAATACATTACTAGTTATCTGATACAATGCTATCTACTGCTGATAGCAATATTAATACAATACTAGTTATCTGATATAATGCTATCTACTGCTGATAGCAATATTAATACAATACTAGTTACCTGATATAATGCTATCTACTGTTGATAGCAATATCAATACACTACTAGTTACACTGATAAAATGCTATCTACTGCTGATAGCAATATCAATACAATACTAGTTATCTGATATAATGCTATCTACTGCTGATAGCAATATCAATACATTACTAGTTATCTGAAACAATGCTATCTACTGCTGATAACAATATGAATTATACTAGTCACCTGATACAATGCTATCTACTGCTGATAGCAATATTAATATAATACTAGTTATCTGACAGTGCTATCTACTGCTGATAGCAATATTAATATAATACTAGTTATCTGATACAATGCTATCTACTGCTGATAGCAATATGAATTCACTACTTGCCATCTGCTATAATGCTATCTACTCCTGAGAGCAACATATAACTTACAATATTAGTCTTCTGATATAATGCTATACTACCTGCCTTTCAAACAGCATTTCTGATTGGCTAATTACACGATATATTGATTTCAATAACCAATTGAAATGCAGCTTCCAACCTAGTCCTCTTCAGCCCTACTACCATTCTTACCATGTTGCTGATTGGCACAAAATATCACATCAGTTCCATTGCAACCAATCAGTAGGTAGCACTCTTGGGGTTAATATAATTTACCATCATGTGAATGCAAGAAGGTCGTAAGTGCAATAGCTGCCATTTGTCAGAAATATCCATCAAATAATACTATTATGCCAAGTCTTTGGTCAGTGGCCCTTGAAATGGCTCTCCAGGCAACACAGTCGCCTGAAGAACCATTTCAAGAGCCACTGGCTCAAGGAAAGATAAAGCGAGTTATCCCAATACATGGTAGCTCACATCAAATGTATCAGATGACAGCTATTGCACTTACAACCTTCTTGTATTCTCCAGAGAAAGATACATCTCCGCATGGAGTGGTCACTTGCAACTGTTGTTACAACTTGGAAACAAAAATGTCAAGAACACTCGACCAGCACGGCTACTTAGACTCGCACACAGCAATTCTTATTTACAAACGGCTAGATGCATGATTTATTAGAAGCCGACGCAATCCCCGCATCAAGAATGACCTCCCTAAGGCGGCATAATTTTCCTCCCGGGAAGTTGTTCATTGTTGTTGCTAAGCAACGATTTCTAAAATGGGTTTTTTCTTTCTCTTCATCTGTGAGAGTGAGAGCCAGGAAGGAGTATTGCGTGGAATTGAATGCGGCAGTTATTACGTTGGTTTCAAAACCAATGGCATTTCAATTGATTGGAAATGAGAGAATTGTTTTAAAGAGAATAGAAAAAATGATCAGGATTTGTAATAATATTTTTGTATGTGGAAAATTGAATAACCCAGTTGTTATAAGTTTGTTTTCTTGCTTGAAACCTTTTTAAAATTACGTACTCTATCAAAGAATGGCTAGTGGTGTTTGTGATATGTTGCTATCAACAGTAGATAGCATTATATCAGATGGCTTATGTTGCTTTCCACTGTAGAAACATTATATCAGATACCTTGTATGTAATATGTTGCTATTAGCAGTAGATAGCATTATATCAGCTAGCTAGTAGTGTATATAATATGCTGTTATCCACAGTATATTGCATTTTATCAAATTGCTAGTATTTTGATATGTTGTTTTCTGAGGTAGATAGCATTGTATTTGATGGCTAGCATTGTATACAATATGTGTCTAATATCTGAAGTAATTAGCATTATATTAGATGACAAGTAATGTTCAAACATGTTGCTCAGCAGTAGATAGCATTATATTAGACGGCTAATATTGTTAACAATATGTTTTTTGTAGTATATAGATAGTGCTCAAGAAGTTAACTGTGTGTGGGAAAGTTTTGTGTATTCAATGAAAATATTCAT
Source organism: Ophioderma brevispina (assembly GCA_023653785.1). Lineage (NCBI taxonomy): Eukaryota > Metazoa > Echinodermata > Ophiuroidea > Amphilepidida > Ophiodermatidae > Ophioderma > Ophioderma brevispina. The sequence goes on along the minus strand of JAMKCH010015078.1, from coordinate 13,510 downwards.
TTTATCATTTTGATTCTTTCCAACTGATACAATCTTATTAGAAAAGGTGTCAAATACTACTGGTATTACAGGTCTTCCTGGTTCAATAAGAATATTTTAGAACTGAAGTTCATGGCTACTTCATTGATCAAGCAAACTGTATACAAATGGATTGAGGGTATGTACATTTACATTCAAACAAATATAATTTGACACAATCTGGTAGACTCCGGCTAAAATGAGGAAACAAAAACAACAAAATACTTAAGAAAATTGATATTTTAAAAGTGAGTAAGTTTGTAACCATATTTTTAAGGGATTTAGGGATTTCAGCAAATGATGCTTGGGGCAAGCTGATAATGGTTAGAAGTCAATTTTTAAAATTGCATCCTCTGGTATGAGTGATATTTTCCTCACATATATATAGTCATACACACACACATTCACATTTCAAACAATTTTTGTCCAATGCTTTCTTCTTGACTTAGTGAGTGTGAACTTTATCAAATGCCACATTAAAGCAACGACTTAACTTATCCAGTAGTTTGGGAAAGCATAGATCAGTAGTAGTGAGTAATAATCTATGGCAGCCTTATGGTGCCAAGTACAATCTCACTTCAGCTATATATTATACATAAAAGGCCATGTGTCTGCTTGCAAATCCAAATCTCTATCAACAAAATTCATAACTTGAAATAATGGTCACATGGTAGTAGCATATGAATGCACTGAAATCAGTAGCCTAACAGCCGACGCGGCAGGGGGCCATGTCCTCCAGGAGCTTTGACTGGGAAAAATGTTTGAAAATCGTGCTAATCAACCCTTTTTTGCCTGCTCACCAGGAAATTGTCCCAAGCAGGAAAATCTGTCTCAAAACCACCCCAAACGGGAAAATCTGCCCCACCGGGAATATGCCCCTCTGACAAGTGACCCCTGTTATGCCCTGACTTAAATTAATTCAATGCACTTGATTTAAGAATGGCTTTGAGACCTCGGTGTAAGGCGCTCTATAAGCACTGTTTTATTATTATTTATTATTACAATAGATGTTTGAGAAAGTACTCAAAATGATATGCAGTGATTTAAGGGTTGTAGCCAAGGATACTAGGGAAGATGTTTGAAGGATGTAGGGAAGGATGTCTAAGCCCAAGGTGTCAAGAGACAGTGCATTATGGCTTTTTTGGACAATGGTTGTTTTGCTATTAATTGATTCTGGGAATCAGAACTTTCTTATTATGAACAGAATTTGTCATTTTTTTACTGCCATAATAAATCTACTGTAGTTTACTATTTGAGAAAATTTAGCAAACTGTAGAAAAAAAGTACTAACATCCCAAGAGATTAATTGGGGAATAGCATGTCAAAACCAATGTAATTTTACTATTCAAAACAGACTCAATGAAAGGTCCAATGGAAAATTGAGCTCAGGTTACAAATTCAGATTGTTGTAAGATAGAAAATGAAATCGGAGAGGTTTGGTCTGATGTCTGACTTTGATAATGGATATTCTTGATGCCTAGAGCTAAGCCGTGTTCTTTGTTGTGATTACATCATTGCTAGCCTCTTACCAATGCCCTGTTCTGTCATTTTAAGCTCACTTGACTTTTACAGGTGGATTCAGAGATTGAGGTAGGCATGAAAAGATTTGCTAAATGCAGTGAAGTTGTCAACCTAGTTTTCACTGTACAAGATATGATATTAAGTTACTTTTATGTATGGGTAGTAGCTATAAAAAGACATTCCATTTGATCATCTGGGTCAAGTTGACTTTACATGGAAATAGGGCTTTTCAGAAAGCCTGGCCCCATGTCTAAGGATTTGTTATGTCTTCTGCTTGCAAATAGGGATTACTCTGGTAGTATGTGTGTGGTATGTGTGTGTGCGTGTGTGTGGATCTGTGTGTATGTGTGGGTCTGTGTATGTATGTATGTGTGGATCTGTGTGTGTGTATGTGTGGTTCTGTGTGTGTGCACGTGCGAATGTGCATGTGTGGTAAAAATGTTAACCCTGTGCTTTAGTGAACTCATACTCCTGCACGCATTGACCTGATAACTTCATACTCGACCAGCAGAACAACACCAGCCCAAGACTCATATGGGTTGGTCCACAATTGACCTCGATACTGACACACTAGAGAATGTGGACGCCGCGGTCAACCTCATTTGCAATTTCGTACTCAGTCGGCAGAACCACTAGCCCAACTCTCATATTGGGTGTACGCAGATTAATCTCTACTGACCCTATGTGACATTAAGGGTGGCTGCCGTAAGGATCAAAAATCTTGGGTGGACTACTTTCTTGCATGGCACCTGGAAAAAGTGCTTTAAAATGTCTGAAAATGCACTAGTTATATTAAGAAAGTGATGAAATTTCATGATTGACATGGTAGACTGGTATGTTTTCTCAAACTAAGTGGCATTTGGACAGTGAATTTGAGGCAGTTTACTCCGCGGTCATCAATTTCACATCGATTTGCAAATTACTAGCTTTGGCGACTATAGAGAATCTTGGGTTGCTGGTCTGACATCGGGCGAGTTTGGTGATTCGTAACTAAAAAATTTTCTGGTCATCATATGTTTAAAATTTGGTTATTTTAGCTTGTACTTTGGGGTGATGTTGTTGTATTTCCTCTGTGAGAGTTTAAAATGTGAAAGAAACATGCTCAAAGTTGCCATTTTTCCCATAGACTACTGTGTATAAGTGACTGGTGTGTAACCTCAACCTCATTTGCAAACCGCAGTGGCAGACAACAATTGTATTCCAGGGAACACTTATTTTTTTCTTAAATATATGGAGCCATGCACATGGAACTTTTTGTGGTAAACTGCCTTATCTTGGCAGTACTCCCCAATAAGCCTTGTGCACAGGAGGAGCAGAATCCATAAAGTTTCCAGTATATCAAAATACAATCGTCACCTTGTAGATCATAAGTTTCCTTCAAAATTGCTTCATTTATTCACACTGCATTCTCCACAATTGACTTCAAACCACTTTACTTTTTTTTCAGCATGATATTTTCACTGTAAGATAATTTCACTAATTTCTAAAAGACATGAATTTCATATCCTATACATTTTGTCCCAAATTTTGTAGTATTTACTTTTTGAATGAAAATCACTTGCACATGAAATTCACAAAATAAAAAATGTATAAATATATAGCATCTTTAATGCTACCATAGACACCTGCTTAACCCTGTTCAAACATGCTATTGATTTCTTCTCACTCTGCCCTCTATTAACCTGGTTATCAGAAGTAAATGACTGGTGGGGGAAATCTTTAGCCATGAAATAGGAGAGATTTTTCATTGCAATGACTGACTTTGATGGCAGCAATAGATTATTGCATGCCCAAAAGCTATTTCCCCCAATTACTTGTCATGTTCTTAACTATGTTAGCTATCAGATTCAGTTCACTAGATCTGTTCATCAATTCCATTTTGAGGAAGTCTGTCTTCCCATTGCGGTGCATTATAACAGTCCTAGTTGTGCAGTACTCCAGATCCAAGAAAAATGTTACCAATACACATAAAAATAACTCAACACATTCAGAAAAATTAAAGCCACCATCAATTATTTTCTGCAGGATATGAACAAACAACACCCTCATTTTATTTTGGTCAAAGTTGAGTTTTAGTATGATTTTATTGGAAATTGCTATAGTAAAGCTACTTGAAAGTTATTAAGCAGAAAACATTACAGTTCTGTAAATACTGGCTATTTTGGGGCAAAAATGCTGGGATCTTGAAATTTATGACGTCACAAAAATACTAAAAAATGGCAGCTTTAAGATACCTTTATGCCGTAATGTTATTTGTTTATGATGCCACACGGACAAAAGAGATGTAATGGACAATATAAATTTTAGGGAAAATGACTGATTGTAGTTCGCAGTATATTGTGGAAAGCCAGCTGCCTTAATTTGAGTTATAGCAACTCAATTAAATTAAGTTACACTGTCAGAAAAAAAAGTGTCTTAGAACCATAGTTGAAAGATTTGTCTGCAGTGTAACTCAATTTTATGCTTGCTGACGCAAAATAGGCAATAATTGATGAAATATTTTAAACAAACAAAAAGCAACAAAATATGAATACATACTGCATAATATGACAATGAATGAACAAAGTGGAAACAACTAAAATTAATAGCCACCAATGAACACACATTTCCCAAATTATTGTAAGATTCATTTCACTGTAACTTTGCTCTAATTAATGGGAAGCCACAATATCTATGCAAATGACGGGCATTTCAACATGCACAATGGCTTTCAACAATGCACTAAAATGCATAATTTGAAACCAATTAAAGCGGGCACTGGCACATTTTCACAAAAAAAGAAATGTCTTCAATTTGCTCGCAATTGATAGTCTAGGCCATTGGAAGAATAGAGATACATTTTACACTTAAAAATAACATGCCTCAAAACAGATAGGGACATTAATAAGAGGTTAAAGACACCCAGGTAATTTGTAGGCCAACTGTTAAGTTTGCCATAACTTTAATCAACAAATGTGTATATTACATGTATATCATAGACTCTTACTCATTGATATTAACACCACAAAGGTCACAGACCGGTCAAACAAGGTGCATGCCTTGGGAATCATGCATACGGCGTGTGTTTTGTGTTAAACGTCATTTCCGTCATCTGCTGAATTAATGTCGCCGGCGACATTAATTATTAAATCGTTCTGTTTCCACATAAGGGCGCTGATTTGGTCTTAATCATTTCAGGTGAGGACTAGTGTATATAAAAGCTTTACAACCATGCAAAAATATCAATTTTGAAAAATTTTGAGGGTGCACTATTTTTCAAATGTGCCAGTGTCTCTTTAAGATCAAAGGTAAACTTGTCATCTATATAAAACACCGATTCTTAGACATGTGTATGTGTATATGTGTACACACATGCATGAGTGCATGCGAGCTCATGTGTATAAAATATAGACTAATATATAATGTTTGTAAAAAAGAAAGCATTATTACACAAAATATTTAGTAAACACAAAATTATGCAAAAATCATTTGAGAAAATGAGATATTGACAAATGAAGTCAATGAAAATAATGAAATCAATATGTCAAATGAATATAAATTTTAACCAAGAAATATAAAATAGTAACAAACACAAATGAATACAAAATAATTAAATGAATACAAAATAATTAAAACCAATCTTGACTGATTAAAACCCTTGGGATTTCACATCTCCTTTGGTAATATCCCTGACATTATATCCAATAGCCTTCAAACATTGTCAAATGACAAATTATTGGGGAAAATTCCCCTGGAAAAACACACACAAAGAAACTGCAAAATCAACCATGTGAACAATTCTGTACGGTTCTTTATTCACTACCTATGATTTTATTTGGTAGCTACTGAAAATATACCCTTCTCAGCTCAGATTGCCATGGAAACCTTAGACTAGAATAAATCTGTAATTGTGATGTGTGATAATATCGTACTTCTAGCAAAGATTTGATTCAAGACTAGGCTGGTTAGAAAGGAAATTGTCTTTCACACCCAGAATAACTTGAAAGCACTAACGATCCGTGCACAATTTGTCATTTATATTAACTGAAATTACGCTGCCCGTTTTTCAGTTTATATTTTCAACATGTGCATTAAAAATGCTGACATTATCAAAATGTCAGCATTTAACTCTTTTCAATCAAATTTAATTATTTATAGAGCACAAAATATGCATACTGTTAAAATGACTACACCAAGTAAAAAATGTATACATAAAGAAATGTTGTGTGTCCTACGGTGATGAAGTCATTTATTACACTTTGCTGCATAACATAATATGACTGCCCTTATAGCAAAACCAGTGTGGTTGGTATAGTATGTAGGCCAAAATTAAACAAGATTTTCCTTCTCCCTGCTGATATGGTCTACATGTCATTTTATCTTCATTCTGGTGATGTTATGTGATGTTAAAATTAAAGGAGGTGTTGGTGAAAAGAAAAAAACTTATCATGCAAATTCTACCGACTTATCCTTCACTTTTAAACTACAATCGCAAATTTTGAATATTTTGTCTCTTTTGGGTGGATCACTGATAGTGCCTTTAAAATCAGTTTGGATGTTTACATAGTGCAAACTTCCAACATAAATTAAAGGTGTATTTTGTTAAATTAACCCCTTCTGTTTTATTTATGGTTCACTAGCTATCTTTGAGAAAAGCTTAAATTTCAATTGATTCTGACTGTGCATTTGACTTCGGGTATTATGAGCAAAATGCTTGTACCACAGGTCTGTTTGTGGACAGAAAATACAAAATTGCAAATTTCTTGCAGAGACAATCAAATTTACATGTCAGATTAGACACAACTATATACTTAGACCAACGGTTCAGATGATACAAAAATCATAACTTTTTTAGGTAAGCCAGGGATACTGAAAGAATCCATATTAATGTCACTTCTACATATTTAAAACAATTGGGATATTTACATTGTTAAAGGCACTATCACTGATTTGCTTAATCAGAAAATTGAGAACAATTATTACAAAATAGATTTTTGCATATCTGTAACAAGTATAGGTATCCTAACTTACCCTGCCAGTGATAAGACAAAATTTGATATTTTGTCATTACTGAACTGTCCGTAGCCCGATACTTCCTACAACACCTAATTGAATGGCAGATTCATAACTTAGAACACTGCTGTTGTTTTCCTTTTCAGTTCATTGTTTCTCAGTTGCAAAAAATCAGTTGTGTATCCAGCATTTTTTGCAGGGGGGTGGCAAAGGGAGGGGAATAATATTTTCAGGAGGAAAGCATATATTGAAGTGCAAATGAGACGATTTTTGAGGCACCGCACCCAATAATGTGTCATAATCGTAATTTCCTAAGACTATGACACTCAATATTTTTTACCCTTGTGGGTGTGGCTACAGAAATCCTTAAAAGAGAGAAAAAGTTGATTCTGATTTGACTTGTATTTTCAATCTAAACCATATGCTGAATTTTGTATTTGCTCTATATACGAATTAGAAATTTCAAAATTTTTGTACCAAAGAAACTTTCTCTCAGCTTAATTCTTTCCGATGGGGTTATTTTTGATGGAAAGCTTTACATCAGGGCACAAATAGAACTTTCGATTTGTAGGGACACCTGATATGCAAATCTTCTTGTTCACCTATCGGCCTATGTTGCTTTCACTCTAACAATTGGCACATGTGCAGAAATCACTAATTCCACAAGGGGGGGGGCAGTTTCCCCACAAGGGGTGGGGGGGAGCTTCCCCCATACCCCCTCTTGTTACACCACTGCAAACATTCTAAAGACTTATCCGTCACTTTTACATTTCTAAATTGAATGTTTTTCACTCTTTTGGGTGATTCAACCGATAGTGTCCCTTTAAATTTTACACTAGCCACTAAAATCCTTGTTTTGATTTTATCCCCATCCAGTGCTTGTGAATGACCGTTCCGCCAAATGGGACAACAGCAACCACTTGCAGCACAGAATGGTCATGTAGGATGTCTACGATATCTTGTGGAGGACAGTGGGTGGAGACGGGACCTTAGGATATCTTGATGGCATGCAACCTATACATGCTGCAGCTCAGACCTAGGACAACTTGACTGTCTGGTGTGGTTGTAAGATGATCCATTTTGCAATTTTCATGTATTCAGGAGACACCCTTTTCAACTTACAACTTTCTCATTGCTGACACCTTTTGACCCCCATGGCTCCCATAGAAATGATTTGTGACAATTACCATATGGCCAATGCGCTTTACTTTTATTGGAGGAAATATGAGATGGGTAAAGTTGTGGAAAGCATTTTTGTCATTTAATAAAGCATATTAAGCACATTTTTTGAGAGTGCCCCCAATTTTCAAAATTTGAATATTTTTGCAGTTATGTTGCAATTGTCTAGAAAACTATACCTGCAAACGAGAATGCTAAAAAATGCGTATTTATCATAAACTAAGTGATTTTGTAATTACAATTGGGATTCCAGATTGGGCTTAACGGGAGGCTGGAAATGCTAAGCGTTTTATGCGGCCCATGTGAAATAAGTGCCACCCATCAAGAAAAATAACCTCTAACTTGACTGCCTGAACAACTAAAAACCATAATGGATGCGCGTAGATATGTACATGGTGCTATTTTCCCGGCTATTTTCACATTGGAAGGCCATTTCCAGCACCGTTAGAATTATTATCGGGATCCCGAATATTAATTTATTCTAATTAAAAAATTCCTTCGTTTGTGACCATCGACAATTTTGAGCTACCATTCACCAGTTCTTTTTACTAGCCTGTTATAATGCCACCGTGTAAGAATCTCAAATGTTTGAAAAATTGAGGGCGCTCTTGAAAAAAATTGCTAATATTGCTTACAAAAGAAAAAAAGGCCCACTGGGCCCCTAATACAATCAAATTTTAAAAATATGCATTTTTAAGACCTAATCGGCAATGAGAAATGTCATTGGAAATGAGCCAAATAAGCCTAGTCTTAGATTATGGCTTTTGAGATGGCATCCCAAATGAACGCATAGAGGCATACCTCAGCAATGGGGGGGGTGGGGGGGGAATTCCCAAGTCGTCTGGGGCCGGTGATCTACTCCAGCAAATGCCCTTTCGGGACCAAATATGTGTGAGTTAGTAACAATTAGCAAAATTAAGTAAATGCTGTTACCAACTTTCTCCACAACAATAAGCCTGTTAGGTTAACTGTATACTATAAGTAGATTCACCCATCGTGTCACCTCTATTATTTTTCCGAAGGTATTGGAATTGGATGAGGGGATTGCAGTGGATGAAAAGTACAATTCCACGCGAAAATCTATGAAACATGTAATGTCCGATGGCAGAGAACAAAAATCAATTCTGATACTAAGTGAAATCATTCAGTCAACGTACACATAATACTACTGAAACTATTTAATGTAACAGTTGAGTTGAATTTACTGCCTTTTGAATGTCCGTGCTTTGGATAGGGAACACAAAACAGTCTTTGTTTTGCCCTCGAATTAATCATGATAAAGACCAGATTACTCCATTTATTCATGAAAAAGGTGATCGGTCCCCTACCCTGCCTCCTCTCCAAACTAACCGACGCTGTCCAAAACTTTTCTCCGGTGACACGATAGTTGATCTACTATAGAGTGTGGGCCTGATTTTCGATCCTAGCAGGATCTTTCATCAAAGGCCAGCTTTTGCCTTTGCTGAAGACCTGCCAGGATTGAAACTTCAGGCCCACACTCTAGTATACAATTAGCAAAATGTACTTAACTGGCCAAAATTCAGGCCAACTTTGGTCACAATCCTTGAAAAATGTGAGAAAAAAAAATCACTGCAAATTTTCCATTTTGTCCCATTCTTTGAGAGAACTTAGCCCAGATTTCATTAATCAGGCCAAATGTTGGTCACAATCCTGAAAAAAAAATCAGAATGAAAATACAAATGCTCTGTTATTTTCATCTATGTTGTTTGAAGAGAACTTTTGCCCACACCCATTCTTTGAACAAGAGATTATTTAAACATGGAAAGATGATCAATTTATTAAATACCCACAGCACTAATTTGAGAGTGTCAACCCTCAAAAAATAATTCTAACAATGCCCCTTTAATTGAAAAAAAAAAACTAGATCTGTGTACAGATCCGAACAGTCGAGAATGCTGATACCCGGAACTTGTAGAAGTAGCATTATGAGTGAAAATCAGGTCTTGATTCCTGTGACCCTAAATGACCTTTGATGAAATTTCATTAAGTTAACTTTTGTAGGGAATGCCAAACTACACCACAACACATGATTTATTTGATCATACTATTAATCTGTAGAAGGAGTAGTGATTTGAAGTGTAACGTAATTTGAAGTATTTTGAGACCTTTGATGAACCTCTAAACTCATGGGTCAAGTGATGGGGTCATGATTGCCTTGTATTGACCTCTTCATCCAGTAAGTACTTACCGGGATGGGGACAAAAAGATTTTTTTTTGACCTGTTTTAAAGTTTACCACAGTAAAGGTCATTGACCTTAGTGACCCCCAGATGACTTGGATTAAAATTATTCATTAAGTAGATTTGTAGGGGTTTCAAATTACACCACATACATGAGTTATGAGATCATACTATGTACATCTTAGAAGAAGTGTGATTTAATTTGTAACGTAATTTGACGAATTTTGACCTTGACCCTAAACCATGGTCAGGTGATGGGGTCATGATTGAGTTTTATTGACCTCTAATCAAGTTCTATAAGATGGGGTAAACAAGGATTTTCTATTTGAACTTGTTTTAAATTACACCACAGTAAAAGTCATTGACCTTAGTGCCTACATGACATTTGATCAAACTTTCATTAAGTAAACTTTTGTGGGGGACGTCAAGCTGCAACATCCATGAGTCAGTTGATCATACTATGTAATCTGTTTAAAAGGAGTAGTGATTTGAAGTGTTGTAAGTAATTTGAAGTATTTGACCTTGACCCCTTAACCATGGGTCATGTGATGGGGCATGATTGACTTTTTATGACCTCTCATCAATTAATACAGGAAGGGCGGGATAAAAAGATTTTTCTATTTGACCTTGTTTTAAATTTACACACAGTAAAGGAGCTTGAGCTTAGTGACCCCAGATGACGTTGATCAAAATTTCATAAGTAACTTTTGTGGGGGATGACAAGCTGCAACCACATACATGAGTCACGTGATCATACTAGTAATCTGTAAAAGGAGTAGTGATGTGAAGTGTAACTTAATTTGAGTATTTGACCTGTGACCCCTAAAACCATGGGTCATGGGATGGTGGGGGTCATAATTAACTTTTATTGAACCTCTCATCAAGTACTCGGATGGGATAAAAAGGTTTTCTATTTGACCTTGTTTTAAATTTTTTGAAATTGTTTCAATCATCTTATGCGATAATTGTATTCCCTTGATCAAAATTTATAGATAACTTTTGTGGGGGATGTCAAGCTGCACCACAGACATGAGGTACGTGATCATACTATGTAATGTAAAAGGAGTAGTGATTTGAGTGTAACGTAATTTGATGTATTTGACCTCTGACCTCTAAATCATGTGTTATATGACAAAGTCATAATTGACTTTTTGTAGTGTTGCTCAAGTCCTACACGATGACAGCATTGTTTTGAGATTTGAGCTAATTCTAGATTTTTGCAAGGTTAAGTGTTGACCCCTTGTGACCCTATCGTGACCTTTGAAACCAATTGGGTCATGTCAAAGTTTGTGTATGTATTTTTTCCTTTTGGACAAGTTTTGAGTATTATGGGATGTTCCCCTGTCTGAGACAGTTCATGTTGACAGAAGAAAAAGAGAAGAAGAAGAAAGAAAGAACTAGATCTGAGACAGATCTGAACACAGCGAGGGTAGTGACCTTTGACCCTAAATGACCTTTGATCTGCGAAATATTTTAAACATGTTTAGAATGTCATAAGGTCATTTCAGTCAAATTTCAGATCAATCGGAAGCATTGAAAATTTGACCTTTGACCCTTAATGGACCTTGACCTCGAAAATATTTTTAACAGTTTTACCAAAAATACAAAAAGAATAAAAAAAATAAAAAAAATCGGAAAATTTGAAAATTTGACCTTCGACCTCTTAATGACTTTGACCCGAAAAATATTATCAACATGTTTGTTAGCATGTCATCAGGTCCTTTCAGTCAAAGTTCAGCTTAATCGGAGCAAGTTGAAAATTTGACCTTTGCCTCCTGAACCTTTGACCTCGAAAATATTTTTCTAAGGTTTAGATGTCATAAGGATATTCAGTGAAATTTCAGCTCAATCGGAGCATTTTGAAAATTGACCTTTTGACCCTGAATGACCTCCCATTGACCTGTATTGAATTTTTATTAACAACATCTGTGCAAAGTAGCATCAATGTACTTACCTGGCATATTGCAGATAGGATTTTTTAAAGATATTGTAAACTCAGGCCGGAAATGCCCCTTTAATGACATTTTGATCGCCATTTCATTAAAGTAAACTTTTCGAGGGGGTGTAAAAGTACACCACATACATGAGTCGCATGTTCATAACATGTAATCTGTAAAAGAAGTAGCATTTTAGTGGAAAATCAGGTTATGACCCTTGTTGACCCCAAATGACCTTTGATGAAAATTTCATTCAAGTAACTTTTGTAGGGGGGTTGTCAAACTACACCACATACGGCCGTGGCACATGATCATACAATTGAAATTCTGTAGGAGAAGTAGCGGCGCGCGGTTTGAAGTTTGACAGAAAGAAGAAGAAGAAGAAGCAGAAGAAGAAAGAAACGTTACAGAAGAAAAACACAGTCGAGTTCCTCGACTGTGTAAAGAACCGTACAGAAACAAAACACAGTCGAGTTCCTCGACTGGGTATCACTGGAATCCAAAACCACTTTAATGCAAGCATTGCTTGTAGCATATCTTTGGACCGTTAATGTGAGAAAAAGCGCAAGGTTTTCTAGATATCATATCTCAGGTGGATGCGGGTGAGTGGTGAGGTCGAGCCTGTGGATCGGGGATCAGGATTAATGGGCAGCAACCAATAATACAGAAATCATATATTTCTGTGCAAGTTTATTCTATATCTTATAATAAAACAGAATTCAGCCATTTTGTAGATGCGAGTAGGAAAAACACACTGCCATCCAGAGATACCAACACACTCTCGCATTTGATGGAGTGAGAGGTGGGGTCAAGGCTAAACCTATAATAGTACCGACATCCTATAGGCCGTGACTCAAGGTGGTTAATTAGTATAAACAAGGGTGGGGTTATCTGAGACCACAGCCTGCACATCAAATTCCGCACCCTGTACTACAGACACCATCAGTAATGATATGTACACTTTATAGCTATAGCTTATCAATCTAAGTAATAGAACAACAAACCAGCTGTCTCATCAAATTAATCTTAATTGCCTATGTCTCAAGCAGCTGATACCCAGTCACTGTGTAGACAATCAGCTTAACGGCATAAGGTCATGTCACACACAAATTCTATTGTCACCTTTAAAGCGCCATGGCCCAGTTCTTTTGCAAAATTAGTAAATTGGAAACAAATCCAAAATCAGATTTTTGTTTGCAGGCCCTGTTGTAACCAAACTTAGGTATCCTAAAATACCCCGCAAGTTATAGGGCTGAAAGCAACTAAAAAAAAAATCAGATATTTTATCATTACTGTATGTACGACACTTTCAACAATATGTTAAATGACAATGGCAAATCATATCGTTGAACCAGTGCTGTTTTCTTTCCATTTTTGGGGCATTTTATGTTGGAAAACAAATTGACAAATCTACAGACTATCCTTCACTTTAGACTACTCCTGTGACTCTCGTGGGGTGTATTGCTGATAGTGCCTTACATGCAACAGGGTTTCTTAAAAGTTACATAGCAAAAATTTGAAGCTGGATGACCCAGTCAAACAAACCTCATTCCTTCCACTCATGTCTCCATTTACTCCATCAAAATTGAGATTGGCATCAGAGAAGTTCATATTTTCTCTTTTTTTACTTCAGTGAATTGTAGGGGAGAGGAGGGGTAAGTTG
>JAMKCH010015077.1:0-25152 GCA_023653785.1 Ophioderma brevispina | reverse complement strand
GCTAGACCTCTGTTTTAAATTTATATTAGAGAAGGTAGAGGTGTCAGGAAAACCGTGAAGAAAAGTTTGGTATTCAATGTGGTTGAACCCGTAAAGAACGCAAGACTGTCCTACGGGTCCATAACCCCAACACGTCACACAGTGTAGTCAGCTATAGGACTCCGCAATGCAATGAGGGCAACCTTACTAAATGGTCCCAAGGCAAGAATCCAAACAGGGTAGTTAGCCATCTAATTCCTTGACCCAATAAAGACAATCTCTACTATCATTTCTTGCAATTCAATGCTTGAGAAGGGCCCTTACCTCTGGAGAGATGATTGACGTGTTTGATGGGCTTGAAACACCAGGTCTAATTGGAAAGATGACAAAAATATGCGTTCAGTCACTCGTCATGATTCAAGGTGGGGTGTAAACTTGTTTGAATCTTGGAACCCTACGTTACTACTCACACTTGGGAAGTTGTGCATTGAATTGTGCTAATTTTTTCCTCATTCCCTATAAATTTTAGGCACCGGAAATGTCTTTCAATGGTCTGTTGTTATGACTTATGAACAAAAATGTCCCTGGTTTCTGAATGGCTGGACCAATCCGGGGACCAATCCAACTTACTTTGTGGCCCCTCTGACACATCACATAACGAATGGCGTGAAGGTTGAGGACCAAGGTTAAGGAAAAAGGGTTAGAAGAAATACAAGTCTGAACTGTATGAACAGGAAAACTATATAAAATCTTATTGATACAAATGATGGTGGATTAATATGTTAAAGATGCATTTTGGAAGGTTTTTACAAACAGAATTGTATAGGATTTCTGTCCAAATGTTTTGATGTTTTGACAAATGTTTGTTATTACAGGTGGCACCGTAGGCCATTGTGTTTAGTTTTCTGTCTATGTACCGAACAATAAATATTACCAATTTCCTATATCAGTTTTGCACACCGTTATACAGAAACAATCATGCGATATTAGAGGTAAATTTGGGAGGGGTTCTCTGCTCACGAAATGCCCGCCCCGCTGTACATCTTATGACACATTCCAGCAATTACCGTTGTGTAGGAGTTAATGCACATGAGCAGCAACTGGTCTGCAATGAAAAAGAATCCATTCATAAAACTAGTTAGGTTATTCTTTTATACCGCAAGTCAAGGTTCTGCAAAGTTATCATTTTGAACATTTATAATGGAAAAACATCAATATAATTCAACTTCATTAGCATTACTTATAGGGTTCAAAATATATGCAAATTAAATATATTGGTGAGCCATTAATTGTATGCAATTGACATTTGTTGTCTTTTATGTTTGCGCCCCTTCTCAGTTCATCCTTTGTGATTGATAGGTATCGCACCTCTGGGCAGATGCTGGGATGGTAGTTTGGTGGGCCTCCAAGCAAGAGGTCTGCAATGTAAAAAGATATTATACATCAGTTAGACTTAATGCATTAAAATGTCTCAGTGCCTCCATCACCAACATATCTCAAATTGTGGAAAAAAATAAAAAGTCAACTAACTTTAATCTGGGCCATTAATTTCTTGGACATAACAAACGGGCGCATTGCTAGCTACATGTACTGCAATCTACGTGCCACCCGATGGTGCACCTTTTTTGGCGGGGAGTGGGCTTAACTTTCACACTGTTCACGAAATTATGAGTCCCGAGTATAGCATACTTGTGGGGTTAAACATGTGGCAATCAACTATAAAGGCACCACAGCTAATGAACCTATATGCAATTGACATTTGTAGTATTTTTAGTCTTTGCCCTTCCTCAGTCCTCCATCTGTGAATTGATAATTAATCTCACCTCTGGGCAGATGCTGGCGTGGACCTGTGGCCGAAGCAAGAGGTCTGCCAATGTAAAGATAGTTAAATCAGGTATATTCATGGTCTTGAAGTGCCTCCCTGACTTCACACCATACTGCTCTGGCAAATTTTCCGGAATTTTGAAGGGCCTGGGTTGTGGAAATTTTCACTTTTCTGGTCTTATTTTTAAATTTTTAAGTTTTAAATCCAGGTGGGTATATTGAACCAATCACATAATGCATTGCAGTCAACCTATACTGTAATCTGCACAAAACACAAGCCCGTACTTAGGGTTTAGTGAATAATTTTGGTGGGCTAAAATGACTGTAGTCAGTCACGGTTTATTGGGTTTCCTTGCTATTTAAAAGGGACATAATATCTCATTTTTAGTTTCATATGTGATAATTATGTTTTTGAACAATTCTCAACAGTTAATCATTTTTGTCACATCTGTGATTTAAGACCTTAACTCACCGCTGTACTGACGACCGGAGCTGTGGCTGGTGAGCTGGAAGCAATAGGTCTGTAAAATTGGTAAAGGTAGCAAAAGTTAGCTATATCGCTGGTCAAGAGGTCAATTTAATTAGCATACTAATAGGGTTAAAACATATGCAAATTAAATATAATGGGGCAGCCAATGAATTGTATGCAATTGACATTTGTTGTATTTTAAGCCTTTGCCCCTTCTCAGTTCATCACATTTGTGATTGAGAAGTTATCTCACCTCTGGGCAGATTTTGGCATGGTAGTTGGTGGGCTCGAAGCAAGTGGTCTGCCATTCACTGGTCATTTAAATGTATCCCGTGCCTTAACACCGAGACTGCTGTGGCAAACTTTCTGGGAATTTTGAAGAGCCTAGGTTGTGGAAATTTTCACTTTTCTCGTCTTATTTTTTTTAAAGTTTTAAAGGTGGGTGTATTGAACCAATCACATAATGCATTGCAGTCAACCTATACTGTACTGCACAAAACACAAGCCCGTACTTAGGGCTTAAGTGTTCATTTGGTGGGCTAAAATGACTGTAGCAGTCAGCGGTTTAGTTTGTTCCTGCTATTTAAAAGGGACATAATATGCTAATTTTAGTTTTCATATGTGATAATTATGTTGAAACAATTCTCAACTGTTATCAGTTTGTCACATCTGTGATTTAAGACCTTAACTCACCGCTGTACTGACGATGGAGCTGTGGCTGGTGAGCTGGAAGCAAGAGGTCTGTAAATATGTAAAGGTAGCAAAGTTAAAAACATTGCTCAAAACAGGGGGGTAGGACAGGATATGCTCGATTTGGGCATTGGGGATTTCCAGACGGCAATTTAGGGAACTACTACGTGCATTTACTATGGCAGTCTCTGTCTCAGGGAAAATTACAAAATCAACTTTTAAACCTTCGTTCAAAAGATCTTAGTAATATCATGATAATTAAGGAAAAAATTATTGAGGTCAAAATCCGTCGAGGTTCGGGGATGAACCTCGCTGCAAAATAGTGTAATTTCCAATAACGGTCATTTATATTTAAATATTCGTGACCAGGCCTATCCTTGAGTCAAGTCTGTATGTGACCGTTCGATATGCGTAAGAGCGCCCTCCTACCGTTAAGTCTTTGAATCAGACTAGCACCCGGAAGTTGATGTCGTTCCGTTGCTGTTAGGTGGCAGGTCCCACCCCCCTGGCTCAAAACACACATCTATTCATAGCAACTTTTGGTTTTTACTTTTTCTTGTTACCATTGTTCTTTTTGATGTTTTGTTTTGTTAATGCTGCTTTGAATCTGTCTGCAAAAGCAGGGTAATTTTTGTTTAAGTTAAGTAATTCCATCCGGGCTGCTAGTGATTTAAACTCTTTCAAAACATTGCTCAAAACATACCTCTATTCATATCAACTTTTGGTTTTTGCTTTTTGTTACCATTGTTCTTTTTGATGTTTTGTTTTGTTAATGCTGCTTTGAATCTGTTTGCAAAAGCAGGGTAATGGTTTTTTTAAGTTTTAAGTTTTAAGTTTAAGTTAGCTCTTTATCGCTGGTTACTTAAAAAAAGGTGTTTGAACTTTTACTGCTCGTTTTGTATAGGCAATTTAGCAAGAGACTTTATTCGTATGTTAACGCTCCTGTGTCCTGTTAAGGGTCATACTTGGTTTTGTAGCCGTCACGTTATTGCTCATGATCCTATCTAAAATATGCGCTCTACTGAAACTCACTTATAAAACACAGTAGAAAAAAAAAACATGTTGGTGAGTGCCTGATGGGCAATTAATGACATGGTCTACATGATAGTGCCACAGGGCCACATCAGCAATGCTCAATTGAAATAATTTCAATTCACCCTTTAATCAAGTCCACACTAAATGCTATGGCATTGTCACCTTGTGACCTGTAAAAAAAAAACACAAACAATAGCGTTCAGCAAAGATGTTATTGGTGGGCATGGGAAGCCCACCAGTACCAAAATTTTGGAGTAATGAACCATCTTTTCTGTTTCTCTGACTATCTGCTCATGGGCGTACCTTACCCATCTCTTTAGGACCTTGGCCTGGGGGTGCTTATTTTCCCACAACTCACCTGGACTCAGTGGACTGTATATATTTCAGACCATTACAATTTTAACTGGGCACACAGATGTCCCTTAATCCACAGTGTGGGCCTAAGGTATGTGGATGTTAGGGCCTCCCAAGGATCCTTACATATAAGAAACTGGCTTATTTTTTTGTCTGAACTACTGAGTTGTTCTTTGGTGACAGAACACAATTTCTCAAAACTACGGGGTATTTGGATGATTGGGACAGTTGTTGCGATGTGGATCTCTGGGGCCTAGGACCTCAAGACCTGGTATCCATCCCTTAATGGAAGTACCCCCGGCTTTTCCCCTGCCCTATATGGTTCTTTTATACTTTTATTATAATTTGATTAATATAAGCTTTTGCAACATTTGAAACACTATTTGTGTTGATTGACCTTTAAAAACAACAAATGTCTGCATGAGTACATAGGCAATAGCGCCCTCTCTTGTTGGGTTCGGATATTGGCTATACAAGAATAAACATGGGATTTTTTAGAACAACTCAATTCAATTGCTCTTTAATGTGAATTAGAAGCAAAGGAAAATGATGTTAGTGGAAATTAGATATACGTTTGCTTTCTTTTAAAGGTGGTTCATGTAGTGCCTAGACGGGGACTACAAAACTGCATAATTTGGTAGCTCACCCTACCAGCTATCATTAAAAACAAATGATACAACATTAGTAACAATAATTAGAAGCACGCAAACGATTTTCACATAAACAGGTGCGCAAAAAAAAGAAGAAAAAGTTGACACTTCTGTTTTTGCACTGATGAGCTTTACAAAAAAAAAAAAAAACCACATCTGAAAGGACCAAGTTCAAATATTTCTTTTAATAAAATGGTAAAATTTCAAATTTCCTATAGGGTGACACTGCCCTTGAAATGAAAGTTGGTTCACTGCAGACTAGCACCAAGTGGCCCACCACCTCCACAACAATCTCAGAGCAGAGGTGAGTGAGAATGATACACAGCTACAGTATCTGTTAGTAAATAATGGGCAAATTTCCAACCTCTGCCTTGTGCATTAATCAAATAGTATAGGTAGGTATTTTAATAAAACAACTTTGTGGTGTGACATGGCAATTATGCATCATGATGTTATATGTCACTGTCGCAGAAATGTTAAGTGATTCCATGTCCAAAACGCACTTTTTAATCTGGTTAAATTTATTGAAAATTTTGGGCGTATGATGAAACTATAAAATAATCCATAAGACTACTAAGCAGAAGCAGTATAGCTTTAACTTTGCCAGAAATGTTAACAACTAAATCCTAAGATTATGGGCATCGAAATTGATCAATAGATAGCTGAAAAGATTCCCAATTCAACAATTGTGTGGGTGGGTAAGCGTTTTTGCACATTATACGTAGCATTTCACAGGTGATGCAGGAAAGGAACAATTTCTTCACGTTGAATTTTGTTTTCAATTAAGGAATTAATACTAGTCAACACAGTGCTATCCGAACATCGCACGTCTGTTCCGGAGTGGTGTACAGCGCCGTCTCAGAGGGTAGTAACAGTATCCAATTAATATGTACAGAGGGGTTTCGATTGCCTGGTTCGGGCTGCGAGTTTAGGGGGTGGAGGTGTCTAGATAACGCCGTCAATTTTCTCTTCATTTACAGGTAAAGTGTTAAATTCATTGGTCCTAGTGTACATGTGTACATGTTGTTGACATAGAAGACATCTGGATTTCGGCGCCTCAATGAAATTGACCTCTAGCACCATTTTTAATTTTTATCATTTCCGGGCTTTGTTCCAGTAATGTCGGGATCTGAAATTTTTGGTGTTTTTTTCAAGGGCATTTGTGATCCACAGCTCGTCCCCCCGACAACTAAAAGGGCCGGAGAATTTGTATCATCTGAACCGTTAACCTTAGTAATCCACCTGTGCTCGATCTTATGTGCAAATTCGGTCGCATCTGAAGAATTCACATTTTGTATTCTGTTCCGTACATGGACAATTCAGCACAGCAGCCTATGGGATCGTGGGACACCGCATTGTCTCATACAACCAAACCGCACGATCCGGGATCACTCCAATTTTGAAATAAGCTTTTCCCAAGCTTCTCCGTGATATTAATAAAACAGAAGGTACTTTAATCACAATGCACCTTAAATTATGTAACTGTAACTGTACCCCAATAGCTAATTATCACATCCACAGCACATGGAAGCACCATGCCACGGTTTCCCCATGGTACATAGTCCCAATCTTCTGTATTGTGAAGCATTGTGTATTGCTTTTGAAATACCAAGCCTTGAATTGCTTCGCATAACTCGTTGGTCACTGTATCCTAAAACAAATGATAGCAATATGTGATGACACTAGAAAGAATGATTACTTAATTAAATGTTATTTCTATTTTATGTTTGCAAGCCAAGGCAACCGAAAGGTGAGTTACTTTAATTTTACGGTCCAACCAGATAAGGCAGGACCGACAGGTGAAAACAGTTTGTGATTGTACGCTAGTTATGTTATCGATTGTGAAGCCATTTAGTTGGTCAATCTTGGTTCGTCAGGCAAATGGCAAGAAGTTGTGTGAACGGATGCACGTTTTAGGGCAAATCAATTGCCAAACATCCACATTGTATAGTGTGTTCATGGATTCTATTTTAATTGGGTTTATCTTGGCAGGGTGTAGTCGCGGGTGGGTTAAGACCCCTGCGTATTTCAAGCATCACTTTGAAAATTATAGTTTTTTCCTTGTTTTGACATGAAATTTTAGTCAACAAAATTTAATTCCTTGCAACAACAGAACAAGACCAAAAATGAAAATAATAATAAATGCTGTCGTTTGTCATCCATCAATTAAGCACATTAACATTTCTGTGCAGCACACTTCTACCAAATAGAGATGGCTGTATTTTCAAATATTTCACCCAATTAACCTTTTCTGCCTACCAGGGAAAATCCTTCAGGAAGGCCATTGTATGCATGGCAGACATAAACGAGGAAAGAATTCCAGACGTAAGAAGGAAACATGTTCTGAATTTAAATGGAATAGGGGAAAAAATTATCCAGTTCCATTCTGGCATGGATAGCAACGCAGTGATGGACGTGCTTTTACGGTAAGTGTGTTTTGATTTTAACAATCTCTTACCAGTGAATGTGAGGCCCACATACCCTTATCATACAAAGATAGGTGGGGTGCGAGGGTGTTAATTTCCAACTTCACTACAGTAAACAGACCAGTAACTAAAAAAATATGTATTAATTTGTAGGGAGTTTCCAGCACTTGAGTCAACAGGGGCTTCGAAATAATGCAACCGGCGAGCCAGTCCAGTAAAAGACTCAGAGTGTATTGTGCAGGGACGTGCCCAGCCGACGAACTAAAGGATATCGCAAGCAGGCGAGTGTACATACGTCCCATCCAGCGCTCAATCCAACTACAAGACCAGCAAAGAAACAGTGGTACGCAGACAGGCCAGTGCCTGACATGTGGCGAAACGGTTTCCCATTGTCACAGATGAGACAACACAGCAGGGATGTGCGAGGTACGCATCTGGCTTCCAAAGTCTTATTAATTGGATTTTTTTAACATAGTACGCAATCATATTAAATTTCCGACATAGGTTCTTTCCTGGTAAATCAGAAGTTGTATGTATTTTTTTTGTTACAGCATGCCGAGTTTTGTTGATTCTTGTTGTGATTTTCCTTTACAAAGTTAATAGGTCTGTGCGGCAGTTCATTTGCGGGATGTTTGGGAAAGAGTTACATAACCCTAAGGCCAAAATTGTAAAAAAATTGTTTGTAAGACCTTCAAAGAGGCCGGGATATATAAAAATAAAGTTAATAGGTCTGTGCGGCAGTTAATTTGCGGGATGTTTGGGAAAGAGTTACATAACCCTAAGGCCAAAATTGTAAAAAAATTGTTTGTAAGACCTTCAAAGAGGCCGGGATATATATGTGGACCTATAACCGATTTTTGTTCATCATACCGGTTTAAAACTCGAAAATATCTGGAATAAGTAATGCTCTGAAAAGGCTGACGTTATAATGCTTGTGTTGTATGTCAGGATGGAATCCAAATATGATCCCACCCCATGAAATTTCTGGGGTTAAAAGTAAGGTGGGACTATACTATGTCAGTGCCGTATATGGTATGTTGTAAAAAAGAACAAGAGAGAAACGTTATGCTAAGTTGATATACCTGAATTTGTTTCAGAGTTAAGTATTCGGTCGCCCATAAAAAGTGTCGTCAAGAAATGCACAAGATGAACACGTGAAGACATAATCATAGGCACATGCAGTGCTTACAAAATTGCTAGCCAGGCCAGCGAAACCCAACAGGACTTCCCATGTGTGTTCCCACCCATCATGTGCAATCATTCGTATCTCCTGTATCTTGTCCCCTTTCCTTCCTTTCAGGAGAAGGGTATTAGGGCGCGCAACTTGAAATCCTGTGTTGGATCATGTGTGGCGTGCATGTTGCTATTATGGAATTTTATGTTTCTAGGATTTGATGGACAGTTGATTTGCTTTAGTTCAGTAGATTAGAACCATTTTAAGTTTTTTTGACGAAGATAGCAACTGCTTATGTTCTATGTTTTAACTTTTTGCTTTCAGGCGATAATGGCAACAGTACCCCCGGTAAGTGCAATTTTAATGCAAGTATGAGCGTGTATATATGTGTTGTAGTAGTAGTATTAGTCGTATTAGTAGTAGTATTCAGCCGACAAGTCGTTAATAGTAAGGGATTATTTCGCATGATCATGAAAGCCTCGTGGTTATTTTGGAAGACTTTTTAACCCTAGTATTCCCGAAACTTGCTCTGTCACCTGCAGAGCATTGTACTGGAATTTAAATCTTAATGGATATATCATATATATTTCTGCCTCCTCGTGGGAGAAATTCTTGAGAACCGGTGAACTGATCTACTTAACTGGGAAATCGATTGCATGATGGATTTGTTACCAGTCCTAAGAGCTTGATTGTATGCATTGCTAAAAATGTAGGTGCACTCCTTTATACTGAGTGTCTATCCTCCTCTCTTTCCAATTTCCACCGCACCACAAAGTCTTAGAATTTTTGTGTCCCCGACAACTGATCCCAGGATTGATGCAATGAAAAAAAGTATTCTTAGTTTCTGGCTGCTTGGTCGGATATCCAGCTGACTGGTTTGCTCTTTCTTGGTTGCCATTCATTCAGAAAATTGTTTTCTCTCTGACCAACAAACTAATGACGCTTATTCAATGGAGAGAAAAGTTTGAGGTTGAGGGACGAGAGTTGACGGGACAACATTAAGTCAAATATGATCATCCAAAGGTATTTCGGGTTTCAAGCAGCACAAATATTGTTATTGATTACTTCCATTATGGACTGCCAGCATAGGTGATTGGTTTTAAAGGAGTTGGAACGAGTACTTAACCAGGCCAAATATGTTGCCTGCCCAATGAATGCACTGTAAGACAGGTAATTGACCGGAAGCAAAATTAATAAATTGGGTGCAAAGTTTGGCATCCAGCAATTTCATGCAAACTGAAAACACTGCATTTATTTATAAGCACTGCATTTATTTATGTGTAATCGGCATTGGCCCTGTTGTTAAAATAGGTTGTTAGTTCAAAGAATTGAAGTAGCTCAATTGTGGTACATTCTCTTAACAGGACAACCAGCAGGACGTTGATGATGAAGACGTTGACGGAGAAACAATTGTAAGCTTATTTGCTCATTTAATAGGCCTTGATTGGTAATAAAACATAAGAACTAATTACCCAAGGACTCTCCAATAGAATTAAAAAGCTGTAAATTACTTACAGGTATTGTATCACTTGAAGTTATAGGTCACTGATTTGGTTTTCTGCTTTTTGATTTCAGGAGATAATGGATGCAGAAACAATCGTAAGTGCAACTTTGATGCACACTTTTAGTACAAAGTATTTCGGTATACGGTGGAGAGGGTTTATGCGCAGTAGTAATGGCTATAGTGGTTTACAAGGGCCATTGGCCCGACTCGCTAATGCTCGTCCCCAGGGACCCAAATTTTACCGGAAGGGGTCCAAATTTGTATCCCAGAAGAAAGAAAGATACTATTTATTTCATTTACCCTGTGAAACCTTAGGGCAAAGGATGTTTAGTTTGGAAGTTATGAGCGAAAATATGCCTCATTTTGTTTCGACCAATTTATTTACACAACAACTCTATGGGCTTACAAAATCACGTTTTTAGGTTTCACATCAAAAAGGATTAAAATATAGGCCGGGGGAAATTTTACACATGGAGTTTTGGGGTGGGTGAAGTCCATTCTATCAAGATGAAAACTTCATCTACTTAAATCGGGCCATCCCCCTTTAATCGTGATTGCCCAACTGGTTGGTGAGGACGGGACTGGTGGTAAGGGGTGGGGTTGGAGAGCCCGAAGTAGAACAACAGCTGCTCTGTAAATAACTCGCTGTGACCAGACTGCCGCCTGGATAATAGACAAAGTGAATGCACAGTGGCACTCACCCAATGTCAACCCGGTGGTAGCTGCACGGCCCATACCTGAATCTGGCCATTACCATGACAACTAAAGAGCAAACAAAATGAACATAAAATAGTAAAAACTAAGTAGAGATAAAAGGAGGTATTCTGTGGATCCTTAGTTTTTCAGGCAGTTTGTTTTTTGTTTTTTGTTTTCCTTTGGTTTCATTTGAGTAAAGTAGTGGGTTATATGTGGTTCATTCTCCTACAGGAAAACCAACAGGTTATGGACATAGAAGGAGGGGCCGAAGATGATGATAGAGAAATCATTGTGAGTATATAATAGTAAAATGTAATGATGACGAAAAAGAAAATGCATGTGCCAATTTATTCGATGTAGTTCAAAATTTAACTTAAAGAAATTAATAGAGAAAACTTGCCAAGACCTTCTGATAGCAGATACACACAAGGACTATGATAGAAAGGAAAACTGGATGAGAAGAACTCTACTGAGGACTGGTATTTTTTTCCAAGATTGTCATAGAATAAGTTAGTATATGTGATCTTAAACTGGGATTGCCGGAATAGGTGTATGTGAGGGACATGCAACAGAACAAGAGCAAAGAGGTCTTCAACACCATCAAGACCATAACTAAGGGCGTAGATAGAAGACCTACATCCAACTCTATCCGCAGCAGTAATGGTGAGATTCTTTCCAATCCAGCTGTTTTTTTTTTTTTTTTTTTTGGACATAGAAGGAGGGGCCGAAGATGATGATAGAGAAATCATTGTGAGTATATAATAGTAAAATGTAATGATGACGAAAAAGAAAATGCATGTGCCAATTTATTCGATGTAGTTCAAAATTTAACTGAAAGAAATTAATAGAGAAAACTTGCCAAGACGGTACCTTCTGATAGCAGATACACACAAGGACTATGATAGAAAGGAAAACTGGATGAGAAGAACTCTACTGAGAACTGGTATTTTTTTCCAAGATTGTCATAGAATAAGTTAGTATATGTGATCTTAAACTGGGATTACCGGAATAGGTGTATGTGAGGGACTTTGGGTTATGAGAGCTGTTTATCTGGTGTCATAGTTAAAGATGATTGAAACATCTTTAGTGGAATCATTTCTGCGTGAAGTGACTGCATTCATCGTAATTTTACAAAGTTATGCGTAAACTTACCTTAGGGGACAAATTTGGACTCAAAAGTAAGGGTATTAACACATTATTGTGTAAAAATCAGGATGATACCAATACAAAGTAATTTTTAAATTATATTTTTATGGTTGCCTTTAATAACTGATTATTTAATAATTCTTTCCAGGATATATACATGTCGAGAACATGTGGAATGGTGAGTAATTTGATTTGATGCAGCCAATGTCAATGAAATAAGCTGTTGAAGTGGACACTGCATCATTGTATTGTTAATGTGAGCAGGGATGAGAACTTTGCAAGTGTTAGTGATATTAATCACAGAACCATGCAATTATTATAGCTATGATTTGTGGTTGATTTAGAACCCCTTGGTTTGATATGGAGTAGCTTGCTTGCTCTAAATTCATGACAGAGAAGGAGAAAAAAAAATTAATGGTTAAACACAAAGTATTACCACAGAGTTTTCCATGGGGCGGCAGAACACGCATTTTGACTTTTATTGTTTTTACCAAACACTTCTTAAACGAAGACAACATAATTAAATAACTTAAAGGTCAGCGGCCCTTACCACAAAAATGGAAAAAAATATGTTGTAATGGGTGGTGCATTTTAAGGAAATAAGAAATACTAATTTCTCATGATATGGTTAGCCGGATTTGACTGACGAGTCAGCCGCATTTGTACTTAGATGAAAAATAAACTAGGATAGAATGCAGACTTGCACAGAGTAAATTAATAAACATTCATCTCTTATCCTCCTTAATTTTCTTTAATTCCCTTATTTTTTTAGGCTGGATCAAGCATGGAAAGATCTGTCGAAGAAGATGAGCAGGTAGGCTAAAGTCATATCACCTTGGCTTTCTCAAAAGAACAAAAGGACTCTTGTCGACTAGATACCGCAATTCAACATTAACCATCATAATTTAAACTGAGTTTTTGTTGTGTATCATTGTAGATATTCATCTCTATCCTCCTTTAACTTTCTTTAATTTCCCGTATTTTTTTAGGCTGGATCAAGCAGGGAGGACCTGTCGGAGCAGACAGCAGTCGGGCTAAATTGATATCGACCTGTTCTTTCTCACGTAAAAAAAAGGACCCTTAATGCACGAGATGCCCAATTCATTAACCATCAAATTTTATATGAGTTCCTTGTGTTTGTATCATTGGTAGATGTTCATCTCTTATCCTCCTTAAGTAAGTTTCTTCAATTCCCTTATTTTTTTTTAGGCTGGATCAAGCAGGAGAGAAAACTGTCGGAGAAGATGAGCAGGTAGGCTAAAATTCATATCAAACTTGTCTTTCTCAAAGAAAAAGACTCTTAGTCCACGAGATAACCGATCTATGTCCCTTTTCCAAGGTACATCCCCCATATATAATAAATGTGTGACCCCCCAAAGCCTTAAAACTGAGCCCCCATGCAAACTCTTACACATGGGATATAAATATGATCTCAGAATCATGCAACCCCACCACCACCTCCCACCCCACTCCAGGGCCTTAGGCCGGGGGCCATGCAAAACCGTAAATTAAAATGGTCTCATCAGAAAATATATTTCATACCATAATGTGCATAAATCACTCCCCGCTTACTAACTTACTACTGAATTACTAACCGGCGTTCACAATTCACAGACCACAACACAACTCTCCTCATCAATGAAACTTGCTTCTCTTCTTAGAATCAGCCCACTGCGAGGCGAGCCGAGCGTCTTGTTCTTCTGTTTTCAAAATAACATGTAAGAAATTTTCACAATCATGAAAAAAAAACCGCAAACACCTGTGTTGGACTCCCGGGGGTACTTCAAAAATAGCTATGGCTATGATCAATACGTTGGTTAAAATTACTATTGCTTTACTGTAGTTCGCTGGCGATATACTCAGATTCAGACGCCTTGAAAAGGCTACGAGATACCCAATTCAGTAACCATCCAAAAATTTAATGACATTGTGTTGTTGTATCATGTAGGGTGGGAAACTGCTGAAGAAACCACAACAGATTGATGCATCAGGTAGAGCTATGGTTTACTCAATAACACTTCAAAGGCCCATGGCCTGGTCACTAATGGCTTTGTCCCCAGGACACCATGTGGTACCAGAAGTGCTAAAATTGTTCTCTTGTGGGTGGGGGTGTGTGACCAGATGTTGAAATACCCCCAAAAAAATTTCCGACATGTAAAAATGTTGCTACCCATCCGTATACTAAATCAATAAACCACTCAAATATTACCTGCGGCGACATTGCAGCTGCTTGCTGATAATGCAATCTTAAATTAGAAAAAGTTAATATGTGACATTTCAGCTGCTCTGCTATAAGCCTGTGATATGACATCTTGCAAGATGACAAGTATATCAGGGGATAATATTTGAAGATGCAGGTTACAAGTAGAATGATCTGGATACCAAGTTAGTGCAATAGACATTGGTGACATTTCTAAAAGCACAATATTTTATCATTCATTTGAAGAGAGTTGGTCAATAATAAGAATAAAAAACCAAGACAAAAAGGGAAAAGTGCTATGGTTGGTGAAATAGCAGCACAGCCATAGACGTCAATTTACTATTGTGTAGGGTTGAGTGTGAAATCAGGTCCTTAAATAACAGCAACAAGAGCACCATGTGCTCTTCTGATCAGATCGGCACCCCCAAGAGCATACACCATGCAATTGACGAAAAGCCAGGTTCTCTCCCTTTCGTGCTGGAAAGAAGGTGTAAATCCAGTTGTTTCCAGGGATAAAAACAATTGTCCATTGAATGGTTACCATCAAACATTTTTCTGAACATTTCCATTTTATCATTGCAGGATGGGACCACTACAGATGATGATCAGGTATGGCTACAGTTTACTCATTTAAAACACCAAATACACTCTGCCCTGGTGCCCGTGGCTTCGCCCAGGACTACATATGGTATTCTACTTCCGGCCTGAACTAAGGCGTGATGGTCAGAGCTTTACCGCAGCTATTGTGCGCGCCAACTATTGTACACTAGCAATTACAGCTGCAGTCTACTGCGATTTGCACGTTTGAAACTGCGTGAAAGTCATGCGTGTTCCTTAGCAGCAGGACAAAGTATACAAAGGGTGCTGAATTTTGTATATGTAGAGTACTGTGGAGCTGGTGTTCTCAACAAAGATTGATTAGGGATACATGCACGGTGTACAAAACACAATCTCGATAAATGCCAAAAAAAATGAAAATGGTTTGCTACCCATCTGTATACTCCAAGTCAACATCAAACCAGCTGCTACCATTGACATTTCAGCTGCACTTCTATAGGTCGTGAATGACATCTTGCCACCGGCCCCCCCCCTAGTGCTTGCAAAATGGTTCTCTATATCAGAGGTGGATATTTGAAGACAATGTTACAAAATAGAATTACTGGGATGCCAGACTTAGTGCAATAGCATTGATGTTTTGAAAGCACAATGATCTGTAGCATGATTCTAGGCTAAGCCACATGAATCGGTGAGATTAACCTATCACCAATTACTCAACGGAATTGATATTACAGGCATAATTAACCCTGAAGAAGAGCATTAAACTAGGTACTGGGCTAGTTTAAGAGAGTTGAGTCAAAATAGTAGTAGAAGTATGGAATTAAAAAATTTGCAAAGTTGGTGAATAGCATTCACAGCCATAGACACAAATTAACAATTGTCTGTTGGTGATTCGAAGCTAGAATAAAAAAAAATGTGTTGAGCTTGAAAAATGGGAGCGGTTATCGTGGCTTTAACAACAGTTCCATGCATAGAAGAAAATGAGGTCAGAATTAATTTAGGTTGCTAATGATGTATCTTTGCCAACATATAGGCTACACCAGGAATCGTGTCTATCTTTGCAATTTCGTCTGCACCAGGCATTATTTCTCACCTTCTTGCTGACATTCAGGCGTAATTTCCAGTACAAACAAAAACCACACCTTGAGCATACCAACAGGAGTAGTGATATCTTGCATCAATGCACGGCCTATTCTCCCACTTGTGCTGAAAATTTCAGGGAATAATTGCCAGAAACAGAAAAAAAATCCTGTTTGATGGTTAAAAACCATCGCTAATCTGATGACTTTTGATTGTATCTATAGTGTGTAACTACGGGACGGGAAAACAAAACGATGATGATCAGGGAGGATGAGGTTTGTTTTCTATAACATGCATGGCCCCCAGCCCGGGTCCATGATGGCTTTTTCCGCAGGTGGTGTGAAATTGGTCTCTGTGGGTGGAGTGAGAGCTTGGGTTCTCAGATTAGAATTGAGTGGGGACACAGGCGCCGGATTGTTTGAAAACATTCCGAAAAAAGTATACCAAAAATGAAAAACTGGTGAGATACCCATCTGTATTTTTTTTTTTTTTTTTTTTTACCTAAGTTAAACCTCCAAGCTCTTTAACAGGAACATTTCAGCTGCCCTTCTATAAGTCTACATGGTCCCAACACAAGGCCAAAGGTTCATGGGAGATCCAAAAGAAGTTAAGGTCCCATAGCTACCGAACTTGGGATTGAGATGGCCATTGGGCCCCTTCATAGACAATGGATCAAAGGTCACATACCAAGTTCAAAGTGTCACCTGAGGAGAAGTCAATCGGGTGAAAACATCTATTGCTACATATGATAGTAAGGTCAGGGTCAGAGGTCATGTCATCTGAGGTCAAGTACATTGTGGTAAAGAACGGCTTCCATAGATTTGTATTTTTGTCTTGGAATTTTGCATTCCAGTCAGCTGGCCTGCCCCTGATGTGCAGTTGTGTGAACGACAGGTGAGGATCACAATTCATATACTGGCAGTGTTGTATTTGGAATAGAAAGGTTTTTGTGTTATTGGTTTTTAATTGTGTGAGTGAAATGTACATGTAGAAGTGAGGCTCTTTGTGTGGTGTGCACTGTAGGGGTCAAGACACCCCCCCCCCCCCCCCTACAAGAAGAAAGTTTTAAGCAAAATAAAGCCCCTTGACAAAATACAGGACCCTTGGTCTATATCAGGGGCTTAATTTAAAATAAAATGCCTCGTTTGTGCCTAAGCGTATGGTTCCTTTGTGGCGTGTCGAGGGTATGTGGATGTCGTGTGGTGGTGTTTGTGTGTGTCATTCAAAGGGTTATAAGCACTTATTTAAATGCCAGTCTATGCTATTCCGTTCGTCATAATGAAGTACACCTCGTACCAGACCAGTATTGTTGGGGTGAAATGCACAACATGGACTGTGATGTGAGTAAAAAAAAAATTAACCGCATTTCATTCTTGTGTTTGCTTGTTGTCATTTTCTATAGGATTGTCTTCCTTATAAGCCGAATTCTATTGCAGTAGAGGCATGTTGCATTTTTTAATACTCTGCGGAATAGCAAGCGTGTGATGACAGTTCAGCCAAACAGTTTCAATGTGGGTCAAAGCCCTGAGTGGACTTACTGGTGGCTGAAGTGGTCAAAAACATTCAGGTTTTTACAGTAGTATTATGAGCATTGAAAATGCACAAAAACATCTGTTCTCTAAATTAACAAAGAATATGTTCAGTTACAACTTACAACTTGTGTTATTTATGCAACAACCTATTAAAGCTACATTAAAAAAAACAAATGATGAACCAAAAATTAACTGAGGACATGCTTGATATATTTAAATTAAAACGTGGTGATTATTGATCAGTTTTTACCAGGTACCAATCAGGTTTGTTATTAACTTTTTTTGTTTTGCAGATGTTCAAAAAGATAAACAAAGCATCAGTGAAAACATGAAGCAAGCATTTGAGGAAAGCGCCACACAACATGGAATTATGCTCAACTTTGAATGACGCGCAAACACTTCTACTGCGAATGTTAGTATGTGGATCACTGTATGCACACACCAGGGTTTTTACAGCTCAAAGGCCAGTTGACAAAATACGGTTTAGCCGCCGACGGCTCGGCCCTGAGACAGGTAGCACTGGGTATAGATACCAGTAGCAGGCCCTCAAAGAAAAACCTTACGTGACCTGTAGGAAGTCATAATTGAAAGGATGTAGGATAGGGTCCCAGTTAAATTGCTTGTTGGGCACCAATGTGCAAATTAGGTATGGTTACATGGAGCAAAATTAATATTCAAAAATATCCCCTACCAGTTTGCTAACGGTGGGGGGGGGGGGGGTAGCGGGGGATATCGCAAGTTGTAACTCGTACTATTCTGTTCTTTTGATCAGCCCACTAAAACGAGAGAGGGGACATTTTTACTGGGATAACGATGCATGTATCATAAAGGGAGATCACTAAACTTACGTGAAAACTTCGAGGATGGGAAAACACTTACCATATTTGTAAGCAGAACTAATCTTTTTGAAGATGCCCTGCAAACAACTGCAAGATGTGCCGGGGAGAGGTACTTAGAGGTGTGTTTCATGGGGAGCGGGGTGGCCGATTTTGGTGGGCCTGCAAAGAGTTCCTTCGTCTCGTCTCCATGAATTCAGAAAAAACAACATCGTAGAAACGAAGTTCAATCTATGGAAAAATTATAGGCAAGTGAATGCATGTGCATATTTTGTATTTGTCCTATGTTTTTTTTTTTTCTGGAAGAATTGCAGTGGGCACCATACCCGACACCAGGCCTGTGTCATGAAACTCCGCCCCTATGGTCCATCATTGGTCCTGAGTGGAATGCTGCCATGACAGAAATAAAAAAAAATTTAAAAAAAAAAAAAATTTTTTTTTAAAAATGTCGACATGTTCAGGTTAATTTACAAGGATTTTAATTTAAGATGTTGGAGAGAAAGATAACACGCAGTTTACCAAGTATTCTACGATTGTGGAATTAGATGTGAACGAAACAAACTGGACAATAATTGCATGGGAAAAGATTGTTCGGTCCCAATTGAAAGAAGGCTGACTAGTGGTTCAAGATCTATGGTTATTTTTCTTTTGGGGGCATACATGTTTTATTACCTATTTCTTACAGGATTCCGCAGTTTACAGGATGGCCCTGTGCCTTCTGTTTTAGAGAGTGATAGGCTGCAGAAAGTGTCTGGAGCTGACGATGAGCCCCTGGTGGAGCTTAAGGAGGGGGGCTTGATGAATGCGGTTGTTAAGGGAATAAAATTTGAAGGTTAATCCGTCTGTCATCTGGAAATAAAAAAAAATTGATGTGCTGAAAGATGCGTAATCTACGTGTTATTCATCATTGGTACACTGCTGTACCATCTAAACCAAAATGCAGCGTCAAGGGAGAGCATGTTGTCTGCGTGCACAGTTTGTAAAAAAGGGGAAGAATGTCACGGCCAACAATTACATAATTCTGACGTTATTTGGGGCTAACAAAGGTATAATGAGGCATACAAGGAGTGATAAAACCTCATTTTAATACTCGGAATCTGGACACTTTACCAGATATTTAAACATATTTATAAAATTAGGAACACCCAAAGAATTAAAAAACAAATAAAGGAAAGAAAACAAATAAGGCCAGGGATGATTTTGTTTAACTTTATGGCAGTTAATTTATTGGAGGGTGTGATTTTATTGAAGGGCTAGATCCAATATCCCTGACTGAGTGCCAAAGAAAAGATTTGTAGCTAACGGTAAATTACTGTTTAAATCTATGTCTCTATATTTGGTGGGGAGGGTGAAGAGAAAAATATCCAGGAACTTCCCACAATGCATTGCTTCAAATAGAGATTGTGGTACAGGTAGTATGTGAATCGTTAAAGAGGAAACATTCTTAAAATGCAAGTTTGTGATAGTTTGTCAATAGCTATATTCACCTCTAACGATACACATTCAGTACCAGTACAAAAACCTCAATTGGAAAGCAATGCAGTGTGGAAGCTACTGATATATTCTCTGGGAGGGTTGTATTATTTGTATAGTTATGTACAATTATGGAAAGATAAATTAAACTTTGAGTGTTTGCCATTATTTATCGTTCTTTGCCAGTTGGTTAGAGCTTCCCACAATGCCCGATCATTTATTTGTGGTGGACCGAAGGCAGCCCAAGGCCTCTCTATGTCGACGATGTGGTGTTCATGTTAATGCATGCATTCAGTGATCATGGTAGCGTCGTCGTTCAAACGAAGATAAAATGGATGGGTATTTTATCGTATCTGAAAGAAGGTATGGTAAGAACATACGCATTAGTAGGTTTAACCACATTGTCTAATTAAAATTATGTGGAAAAAATCATTAACTAAAGCTAGAGTGACTGTATTTATTATTCAATCAAATTTTATTTACGGGGTAGCCTCATCAGTAATTAAAACTAGAATTTCACTGTTAACATACCAATTTGAATTTTAAACAATTTTTAACAAGTTTTGGCAATATTACTTTACAATAATCACTGAAATGCAAATTGTTTCACCGAACCAGTATGAAAAAGGGGTAATGATCATGAAGGAAATTACATTAAATTTTTGAAAAACCAACGTTGTTGGACTATTTTTCTATATATTATTTCAAAAAATGATATTCCAAAACATGTGCAGTTTGTAATACCATTCGAAATTAGATTCAGAATGTTAATGATTCCTTCTAAACTGAGGCTAACAAAATAGGTGATGTATTGCAATCCATAGAGGAAGACGAAGAGTGAAGATAAGCCCAGCTTCGTTTGGATGACAGCATCAGTACGTTAAATGAGAGTTGTCGAGGCCACCACCTTTGGATTAACCGGCCCGAGATAAACTTCCAAAGAAGTCAGTGACGGGCGGTTTGCGGTAGCTGGTCATAGCTGCGGGCATGCAATAACTCTGCCCGTACTCCACGGTGTAGATCAACAAGCAGGGAGGAAGTTTAGCCTCTTTGATTTTATTGGTGGAGGCAGGCACTTGGTGACGTTTTGAATCTAATAGAAACAAAATCCACAAACAACATAACTCTTATACCTAAATGAATATAGTTTGTTATCTTTCTCTTTTGTAGTGGAAGTGGTACTAGTACAGGGTGATAAAAAAAAAATTGACCCTGCCTGATTGTGTCCACCATTGTGAATTTTTAATTGATATCAATCTACATGTGGCATTCACTGAAAGCTTAGTTTATTATCTATTAACCCTTTTCCTGGAAAGTGGGTCATAGGACCCGATTCGCTTCAACGGTTCCATGTGTTTTAGGGCAGTCACCTTGAACATAACTCAAAAATAGCGAGTCATGGATGAGTTCTGGACGAGGGTGGCCCTAGTTATCTTGGCGAGAGTGTTCGGCTCGAGGCGGTTTTCAATAAACTGCAACCGATAACAGTTCCTCTGCACAGGGCATGTGTACCGGCGGGAGGTCAGTAATTGCCTAATCTTGATCCCCTAAAGTCCTGGTGTGTGAGGCCCATGATTGGACATAGCAAGGGTACAGGTAACGGGTTACTTTCTGCAAATTGCCTTCCATTGTAGGTATAGACCTAGCTACAGTTGTTTGAATAAAGTAGTCCGGGTTTTGTGCTATGTCCTCGATTCACATTAAGATGGACGACGTTCAGCGAAGAAAACTGGAATCTGTGGATAGGAAAAAAAAGTGATTACCTGATCAAAAGACAGTCGCTAGCCTATAATTAAACCGATTGGAGTATCTTTGAGCAAATAAAAGATAATGAAATCGGCTTTCCGATGATACCATAATATGATTATTTAATTGAAATGGCGGACACACTCAGGGTCATTTTTTTTTTACTCACCCTGTAGAAACCTGAGAGAATAAAACCTAACAGGGATCCGAATCAAAGTTGTGATCCGTGGTTAAAACCACGTTGTTTCAGCTTCGTGACTTGGCTACATGGGGCACCGTGAGCACATTAAGTTTTCTATTAGAGGTGGCTATAGAAAGTCAATGTTTCAGATCACTTCGAAACACAGGAACATTGATAACTTAATCACCATGATCCCACTTTTTGAGAACCAGGTGCCCCGTGAAAATCAAAATGCTGCAAAATTGTCAACTTGCTTTTTGACGCTAACTTTGATTATTTTTTGTTGAATTGCTTAATTTGGTGGCAATAAACCATGTTTTGGGGTATTAGGAATCATCTATTCACACTTTTAATCAATCCACCATTGCCCTTTCGTTTTCTTGAAAGTGCCTGTTGTGCTTAAAATTGACATCTGAGGGCGCTTTCCAGCCGTAAAATGCGTATCCAATTGCTATGGAAATTTTAAAACATTCAAAAGTTGAGTAGAATTTTATTATGACCACTTGCTGAAAATTTGCACTGTGTGGGGTTTTGAGGTTACAACTGCAGGCTTTTAATGTCCTCCATTGAAACCCACACATAAACAAGTTCGTTGACCCCAGACATTTCCCAATGAGAGCGTTTAATCAATTTTTAAATTGATGCCAACAGGAAAATGTAAGGTGTTTACACAGCCTAATCTTCAGAAAATGAGGAATCAACAATCTGATGATGGCCCATCAGTTAATTTTAAAAATTTCTTATATATATGTAGTTTTGGGGAAAGCGCCCTCGCCGTCCAATTTTAAGCTAAAACTGCCATATCAAGAAAACGAAAAAGTCGTGGCACCCTGGGTTTCGCACTTTTTATCTTTTCTTCAACAATGGGATAAGCATTCATTAGCTCATCATTCTAGCCTGTGTTACGAAGGTGATCTGGAAATCTATGACCAATATGACCCTATAGACCACACCTCTAGTGCTATAACAAGTATCCTGAACAACACACCAATGTGCCCAATTTTTGCTTCATTTATGACCAAACTGAAATTCATGTTTTTATGACAGCTCACCTCAACACTTTATGGGTTTGACTTGTCATCACTAAACTTAATTTGGTCTCTAATACTCCGTAAAAATCAAATAATGCAATTAGATTCATCCGTTAGAAAAAAAAATTGAGGTGGAATAAACTGGCCCAATTGTTTCAATTCTTGTGATAGTGAAAAGAAATTTTTTTTTTACATAATCATATATTTTGAAGATATCCAAGAATTCATTAATCTACCCTATAGTTGGACGATTGAGGTTGCAAAATGAGTCTTTTAAGTTAATCTATGGATATATAATAAAATGTATTAACAACAACTACTGCTCTCACTCAGTGGAGGGAATGTTGAATTACAAATAACAATACGTACCCGAGCTGCACGATACAAGCAATCCCTTTATTACTTGCTATGAATCTCTGTTAGTTTATTCATCTCCGGTATAACACTTTTATTTATGTGATTGATGCTTGCTTAAAGCAATATTAGCACATTTTTCAAAATTTGATATTTTTGCACAGTTATGTTGGTAATTGTCTAGAAACTACACCTGCGAATGAGAATACTCACAAATGCATATTTATCATAAAATTTGGACAAAGTTATCGAACCGATTTTTTAAAATTATTCAAAAATGTTCAGGGAAAAATGAATTTTCCATAGACGTGGGTACAAATTTTGGAAAAAATAGGTCGTTTTTAATAGAATTGTTTTCAAAACGATTCTGGTGACCCCAATTTTTATTGTCTGATATTTGGACATATATGTGGAAATCATTTTAATACGAAATCTTAACAAAATCTATCGAACGGATTCTATCGGACCCCATCCCTTAAAATATTTGCTTATATTTGCTTATCATTTCAATGTAAAACATTGCTGAATTTCGTAATTTGCTCCTATACGAATTAGAAAATTTACAATTGTTTTGTTCCAAAGAACATTTCTCAGCTTAATCCTTTCAGATTGGGAGATTTTTGAAGGAAGCTTTCATCAGAGCAGAAATCAGTACTTTCGATTTTTTTAGGGTCACATGATATGTGAAATCTCTCGCTGCACCTTTAATACAACGTTTAAAATGAATGTAGTATCGTATCGTGGAACACTGCTGTTTTCTTCCCTTTTTGCCATTTTTCATTTAGAAAGAAATAACTTATGCGAATTCTACGGACTTATTCTTCACTTTTAGACTAATCCTGCAACGTTGCATGGTCACGTGATTCATACACATGAAGCAGCCTAAGACCCTTAACAAAAAGTTTGCTCGGCATTGGCGTCAGCTTAACACAGTAGAGTGACAGAGCATTCTGATATGCATTAATGTTACCAAGATTATGAAGAATTATTATTTTTTTGGGTCAAGGTCATTTACAGGTAACTCCCGGTTTTAAGCTAATTCTCCAGAACTATGCTTAGTAGAATTTTTTCATTGCACTGGAACAAGATTTTTCCGTACATAACTATATCGAGTTCAAACGTCATTATAGGGAATTATCGTGAATAAAGTGTGTACAATTCCATAAAATCCATTTGTATTTAAGATTTTTGCCATATTCGGACACTTTCTTGATTAATTTCTTAACTGACCCAACAGAAGACGGAAAAGAAAGAAAAGTGAAGCAAGATCGAGAAGAGTCTGAATCGACGGGGAGCGTGTAACAAATCCCATGTCCCTACTACGTACTGGCGTGAAGGCAGAACCAACCACTTCAAGAGTGAAAAAATAATTTGCGGAAATGTGTCATACCATCCGCGCCCGCAAATAGACAAGCAGCGACGACGTCTCGAAATCAGTGGACTATAACTTTTAAAAAAGGTGGTGCGCGGTAAAACTCTCCTGTCAAATTGGAGAGTTTTGAGCCCATGTGAAAATTCCAGCTTGATCCCGTCTAACTGGTTCAACTTGAACCAGTTCAAATCCAGTTGATCCCAGTAATATCCATTGAATCCTTTCAAAAAGTTTATTCCGTTGACGGAAATGGGAACAAATTATCACTAGGTGTTGTAGTGACCAGTTGAACTCAGTTAGACCATTTGACACAGTTAAAAATATTGAAACCATTAGAGTTCCGGTCATGGAAAATGGCACACTTTTCAAACTGGTCATCAACTGGGAATTTTGACCTGGGGAGGGTACGGTTCATTGCATTTACCACTGTTAACCAGGAATAGAGCAGATCTCCCATGGTAGCTTTAATCACTCCCTAAAAAGAGTTTAAGAAGGAGAGCTGTAGGAGCTATCTGGTATATTCGACGTCGCATGGTCACGTACTAATTAATATGAAGCAGCATGTGACAATGGACCTTAAATAGAACGAGACCCGCATATTCTCTCAAAACGGGGTAACCAAAATCGAGGTGCCTAAACGTATTAAAATGAGCATCCGCACTTTACCTCCCTCAAATTATTAGTTGTTGGCCCCACCATATTATGTGTACGTACTCGTCGTATTTGGAAGCCCTATATGCATATTTATGAGACAGCGAGTAGTTTACGTTCCTCACCGCTTAGTTAGTTGAGTGGCTAAGGGGGGTCCCCATGCACCCAAAAGTTATATTTTTTTTAAGTTA
>JAMKCH010015076.1:0-45326 GCA_023653785.1 Ophioderma brevispina | reverse complement strand
TAAAATCGACCAACAAAGAACAAGTTAATAAACTATCACAGAGCCCGTGCTAAAGCTCGTCGCAGTATTAAAAAAGTAAAAGGAGTCTTGGAGGCAATATTGTCTCCAAGTTTTAAATTTTAGAACTCCTGTTAAAAAAGCTGGGATTGGGTTAGGAAATAAGTGGGAAAACATTGAAATACTACCAATTTTCATCTAGATAAATATTATGGAAGTAATGTACAGAAGCCAGGATATTGCCAATTATTGGAGGATGCAATTTGAACACAATTGCTTCAAGGCACCTTATACTCAGACATTCAAAGATTAAAAATACTGCTGAAAAACAGAAATTAATTTTCATCCAATGAATGACAGATGATTATAATAGTCATTTAGCATGTTGGACTTAATGCTCTCTTTATAAATGTCATGATACTGCTACTGACCAGATGAAATCCTTATCACTTTTCTTAAGCATCTCCCAAGAATCCCTTCTTGTATTGCTTGATATTTTCAATAAATATGGGAGTCTGGGTTGTTTCCAAATGTATGGCGTGAAGCTGACAATTATCCTGTTCCGAAACCAGGGAAAGATGCGAACAAGGCAACAATTATCGTTCAATCTCCCTTACCAGTTGTTTATGTAAGACCATGGAAAGGATGATTACTTCTCGTCTTGTTTGGTTTCTTGGAAATTAATGGACTGAGATCTAATGTCAAAAGTGGTTTCCGGCAGGCCGTAGACTAGACCAACGTGTTCGTCTTGAATCTTTTATTCGTGATGGTTTTGTTAGAGGACATCATGTTGTGTCGGTATGCTTGAGTCAAGAGAAGGCCTATGAGACTACTTGGAAATATGGTATTTTGAAGATTTGCATAATTAGGACTAGATTTAAAATGCCTTTGTTTATTAAGATTTTTTGACAGATCGTGTTTTTTAGGGTTCGTTTGCGAACAGTCTTATCAGGAAATTCATAATCAAAGAGATGGGTGGGTTCCACAGGGTAGTATCTCTCTGTTACTCTAGTTCTTTTGAAAATTAATAGTCTTGCCAAAGTGGGCCATTCAGGAATGGAGAGGTCCATTGTTTGTAGATGATGTCTCTATTTCCTATTCGTCATCAAATATGTTTCTATAGAAAGACAAATGCAAATTGGCCTGAATAAGATTCAACAGTGGGCTGATGAATATGGTTTCCGTTTCAAACTAAAACTGTGTTTGTATGCATTTTGCAACAAAAGGCTTCACCTGGACCCAGAATAAAAATTGAATGGTTCTCCCATTCCGTCGTTTCACGACTAAATTCTTGGGCTTAATATTTGACAGTAATTGAACTTCAAAGCTCATTTGACTATTTGCGGAATAGATGTCAAAAAGGTCGATCGTTAAAAGTAGTTGCTAAGATGGACTGGGGTGCGATCGCTCAGTTTTGCCTCGCTTTATTGATCACTTGTGAGATCAAATTGGACAATGTTAGGCATTGTTTTAGATTCTGCTCGTAAGTCTATTTGAAAAAGCTTGAACCTATTCAAATAAGGTCTTCGACTATGCTGGGGTGCTTTTCGTAGCTCTCCTATGCAAAGCTTATATGTCCAAGCTAAGACCCTCCATTGCATCTGAAGATTGGAAAAATTATCTCTTCAATATGCTCTAAAACTTAAAAGTAATGCTGATATCCCCACACATAGAGCACCTTTGCGCCTAAATTACCAACCTTTATACTAGTACACCTATGCTATTCCTCTTTGGAATCCTTAGAAAAGAGGGATTTCACCGGTCATGTCCTAATGCTGATAACATTGCTTCATTTGATTTTCCTATAAGTCCTCCTGGACAAATGTGAACTTGATATTGACCTAACTTTATGTCAATAGAAAGCTAACTGATGAATCGTGTTTTTCAAGCTTAATTTGATGATCTTAGGCATAAATATCATCAAAACTCGCAGGCTATTTATACAGATGGGTCTAAGGTTGTTGGAAAAGGGCGCTGCGCTTTTTAAAGTCTGCGTGAATCCCCCATCCCCGGGGTCCCCCCCCCCCCCCCCCAGATTAGGTTACCTGATAATGCTTCTATTTTCACTTCTGAATTGGAGGTCACTTAAGTTGGCCTTAGAATTAGCTAAAAATTCAATGAGATTCATTTCATTCTATTTCTGAGCACTATCAAGTCTTATGGCTTTGAAAAGGCAGAGAATGTCGTCCTCCCTATATTGCTGAGTTGTTGGGAGTATTCTTCAATTTGTCTGCAATTGAATAAATCCGTTGTTTTAGCTTGGAATTCCGATCACATTTGTATTCAAGGCAATGAAAAGGTTTGATGTATTGGCGAAAGAAGTCCCCTGAATATGAATAAAACAAACATTGAGATTCCCTTAAGCAGATTTTAAGGCTTTAGTTTAATAGCTATATCAGAAGATGGGGCAAATGCTGTGGGATCATTTCCTAATAATAAATGCATGCGTTTCAACCAACTGTTGGAGCTGTTTGTAGTTCAGGTTTTGATTGGACGAAGGGACGAATTGTATTAGCACGATTTAAAGTTGGTCATACTTATATGACCCATAGTCAATTGCTTAGAGGTGAGCCAGTCCCTCGGTGTAGTACTTGTGATTGTGCTCTTTCTGTGAAACATGTATTCCTTGAGTGCATTGATATGGCTTATTCGTAAAAATTATAGTGTCCAGATTTGAAACTTATTTCAAGATATTAGGCCCTTGCAGGTATAAATTTCCTGAAGGAGGCCGATTTGTATAAATATTTTTAACTTTTTAACACAAGGTTTGTGGCTGGGTATTTATTGTGATATATGTTTCCAGTTTGCATGTTTTTAAACGATAATATCCTGATAAAACGGAATGACACGATATAACACAATTTGTGACTTGTCTTAACTTTTTACTCACTCACTCACTCACTGTTGTCTTTCTTATTGTACGTGCAATAATATCAACACAGTTTTAAGGAGTTACTGATGTACATTGAGTTAAACTCATCAAATTATCTAAAGATTATAGAGCATCAGCCCAGAAGGTTGTGATCAAACGAACGAGATCCCAATATCTGAACACGTGGAAATTCAGAGGAAAAATATAACTTTTGCAAATATGAATATCTGCCGGAGACACGGGGCTGCATGTAGCCCCAGGAGAGTGGTGAAGTACTATCGGGGTCAATGGCCACCTCTCTAATCTATGTAATATAGCTCAATTTTTCCAGGTAACCATGATGAAAGAGTCACTGGTAGACATTTCATATAGAAGTCCCATGGAATGCCAATGAGGTTTGCCATTCATTCCGCAAGCGTACTGCAACAACGTATGCAGTGCATGACTGAATCAATTGTAAAACCTCATTTTGCATCCATGAGGCTTCTA
Organism: Ophioderma brevispina; assembly: GCA_023653785.1. Taxonomy (NCBI): domain Eukaryota; kingdom Metazoa; phylum Echinodermata; class Ophiuroidea; order Amphilepidida; family Ophiodermatidae; genus Ophioderma; species Ophioderma brevispina. The sequence continues at coordinate 41,968 of JAMKCH010015076.1, read as the reverse complement.
TATGAAACGTCTCCGAGTCAATCTTGGGTCACATGCTTTTGTGCTTCTTTCCAAATTTTGGGAAAATAGGCTAATGGTCATTTGTTTATTCAATGAAAGGTCGCCCTTTAGACCCAGATTTCTTTGTAAAAAAATTTAAAAAATGTTTAAATATAACTGAGTCCAAATATGAATGCTTGTGCATTCGCGCAATCTCTGTTGTTATATTACAATTCTCTGTAAACTCTATAGGGGACGTGGACTTAACCCCTCCCTATTAAAGTAACCAACCCTATGCAAAATAAAAAGCATATTTGGAATTGATCATTAAAATATGTTTTTTGGATATTTTTTTACAAGAAAATCTCGTATTACAAACGTTTTGATCTTTCTTGAATAAATATGATATTTTAGCCTATTTTTCTTCCACTATCTGTAAAGGAGCACCAATGCAGGTGAACCCAATTAATTTTTTTGGTCCTGTTACCTAAGGAATAATTTAAGCTATATTTCATTAGAGTGAGAGCTTCAAAACATTTGACCCCATGTAAACGTTACCCCTCTCCGCAGACATCTATTTGTACAATCTCCTTTTCTCGAATTTTCCCGTATTCAGCTATTGGTATCTTCTCGTTCGTTTAGTATTCAACTTCTGGGCTGACGGTCTATTGTGTCCGTTGGTAAAGTTATAGTTTCTTTAGTAGTCAAATCACAATTTCCCCCAGACAAAGTGGAGACGGAAACTCAAGTTGCAGTAGCATGCCTATCTACCTGGGTGGAATTTTATTCATTACCCATACTAAATCACAAATTTTAGCAATTGACAATTATAGTTTTAAGAATGGATTAACCGGTCACACAAATTAACACTCATTATAATTAATAATTAATTGCAACTCCGAAACTAGGATGGATTCTAGTCCCCCCCAGCAGCAGATCGGTGAGGGAGGACTTACTTTTAAATCACAAATGTAATTGAAAATCTCAACCCGGTGACCGCAGGGCACTCTCAGACAGACTATCTGTTGAGGAAGAAATTTACAATTTAATACACAAATATCATATGCATAGTAAACACCCTCATTAATTAGTATGAAACAAATTTCTTGAAATTTACTTTTTTAACCTGAAGCAGACGACTCCTAATTTAAGTGGAAATTGTCAATGCTAACTCACTAATGTCAAAAGATTTAGTTTAATAATGGAAATAAGTAGACAGCAATTACAGTACTTTGTGAGATCCCGGCCTGGCGCAGGAGACCCCTAGGATGATCTTCTCAGAAACTGTAAATAATTTACTATAATGGCCATATGGAATTATTAATAACCAAATTATTAAAAATAGTTAATTGACTAATTTTGGCATTCGATTTTGACTTTGAATGGAAAGGAGCCAAATTAACAGACCCACCGCGCCACAACACTCTAAACACAACCTAAATGAAAAAGGGAGTGGTGGAGGGACTATTTGTCAGCAAAACACAACCCAAAATCCACACTCAATGGTAGACAGCTTATGAATCCTCACAGAATCAGCACAGAAACAATGCCCGATGGAGCAAGCTGATGGGTTAATTCGGCCAATAGTCTCACTTGGGATTGGTTGAATACAAAACAAAACAGTGCCCCATGAAAGTGGAAGATTCCAAAGTATAAAGGCCCGGTGATTTTCTCTGAGGGCAAATTGGTTTCTCAAGACAAGCTTTCGCAAAATGTATGCCCTCAGACGAAAGTTGGAGACGAAACTCAAGTTGGCAGTAGCATGCCTTATCTGACCATGGGATTATTCTTACCCATAATAAATCACAAATTGTTAGCAATTGACAATTTATAGTTTTGAAGAATTGATTACCGGTGATGACAACAAATTAACACTCATCTAATACTCAAATATAATTTGCAACTTCCGAAACTAGGATGGATGTCTAGTCCCCCCAGACAGCAGCATATGTGAGGAGGAATATACCAATTTTATCACAAATGTAATTGAAATCTCAAACCAGGTTACCCAGGTCCCCTCCTTCAGACAGGCTATCTGTTGAGAAAAGAAATTTACAATTTAATCACACCAAATACATTACATGTAAAAACAAACCATTAATGTATGGAAACAAATTATGGCAATTTAATTTTTAACTGAGCACGAACGACCTTCCTAAGATTAAGTGGAAATTGTCAATGCTAACTCACTAATGTCAAAAGAGTTAGTTAAGAATGGAAATAAGGCGACAGCAATTTACAGGACTTTGGAGATCCCGGCCTGCGCAGGCGACCCCTAGGTTGATCTTCCTCAAACCTGTAAATAAATTTACTTAATGGCCATTATGGAATTATAATTAAACCAAAAATTATCAAAAATAGTAAGTTGGACTAATTTTTGGATTCGATTTTGAACTTTGAATGGAAAGGAGCCAAATTAAAAGACCGCCAAACAAGTTTAAGAATGAAACTTGCCAAATCCCCCCCCCCGATAAAATGATGTAACAATTTAAAAGATGACTCACTTTTCAGATTCATGTATAGGACAAGGAACAGGATGAGCATGAAGTGACAAGGCAACAGAGCAATGGGGCGGCGAAAGTGCTCATTACCAAGATCAGAGAGGTGAATTCCTCAAGTGCAAAAAGTAATCATCCTTGGGATCAAAATCACACGAATTCTTGATTAATTGAATTGCCTAATGAGCCGAACAACTGAGTGGCGTCTTTGTTTCAAATCTTAATGGTGCAGTTTTTTAACCAGCCCTCCAGGATGGTCTTCTTCCACATCTTCTGCTAGGAATGATATCCCACATATAATACGAGAGTGAGGGAGAAGTTTCCTAGCATCCTTGAGGTTTCCTCAATTCTGTGTATCGAATATCTCTTCTTGGCCTAAAATGTCAAAGTTGTCCCAGTGGAAAATCACAGTGGTTTGATACGGATTTCTATAGCAAACACCTGCTCACCTATTGGACAGCTGCAACCTTAGCAACGCCACCACCAAGTCATTTCCAAGCCCCCCACTCCTCCTCCATTTAGCTGAGATTACCGTCGCCCTCTCGCTCACAATCGAATCCCCGATTATCCAAGTTCTCATTTGACCTGGATAACAAAGAGAAAAATAATGATACAATGAACATGCAAAACATAACAAAGTCTAACATGAGTTGAACTGAGGGAGCAGAAGTCAGGAAAAACTCATACGATAACAGCATCACCAGTCATACATTTAAATTTCTGCAGGTAGAATACCTTTACTGAATATACACATTATATTAATGAACTAGCATTAGAACTTTCAGGCAGACATTAAATACCTGTGAGCGAAATTAGCTAAATGATTTAAAGGGGGCCTAATGTTAGAACGTAAAGGCTGAAGATTTCCACCTTCACATTGATTGGATCAAGGTCATTAGATTCCAACATCTGCTGGCCTTTTGATGTAGCCGCCCCAACACCTAAACTATTGAGCAAAAATCTTAGTACAAACCTCTTGCCTTAATCCCACCTTTTATTAAACTCTGCTGAAACTGATTCACATGAGAGGGTCCCCTCCAAAATGCGAAAAAGTGGACCTGCACCTGGATTTCTATTACGCAAGAACTCAACATGTAACTGCGCTAACGGAACACAATTTTGATTAGGATTACCAATCCTGATTGACTAAGAAATTCCCACCTTTTGATCAGTTTTGAAAATCTGATACACCCAATCATGAAATCAGGAACCATTATCAAAAGCTATGGTCCTGAAACGGCTAAGATCTGGATGTAATCACCTTCTTGCATTTGCAGGCAAATCCACCCCCACCCTCAAAAACCCATAAAAGCCAACAAAAGGGCGCCCCTAAAAGTGGCTGCCTCGTAAGCGGAAAACATTGAGGCAAGGAATCAACCAAACTAGAGCTTTGAAATGTAACTGGGGCGTCCTACATCACCGAAAGAATGAAGAATGCTACATCCCTCTTTTGATTGTGAACGACAAAAGAGTTTGTGGTTCCACCCACCCATTACCTTATGAACAAAGAATTTCCGAAATGTGCATGTTATTGTAGAGCAGCCCCACCTTTTAAGAATAAAAGGAATGTAAGCAATGATATCACATGATTAACGCCACTCCCCTTTTAACCCCCAGACTGTCTGATTTCAAGTAAATTTATCAACACCGCTCGATAAGATACCTCAATACTATGAAGCCATTGAGCGTCCACTAGATGGTTGGCTTGAACCTCCTCAAAGGGCTCCAAAGACACCTGGAATTGATTTCCCAAGGTACTTGGTGATGGAGCTTCTGTCCTAAAACGATCCATCTGGAAACGAGATAATGGATCCGCAATGTTATTCTCTTTCCCTGCAATGTGCTTAGCACAAAGCTAGTACACTTCAAAACACTGCAAGACAAGAAAATCTAACTATTTCCTGATTCAGAGCAGCGAGATATCATCCTATTAACAATTGAAAACACCCCTCATTATCACACTCAAAACATCCGATTACCCTTAAAAGGTCCCCCAAAGCACTGGTCACAAGAATTAGGAAAAAATCCTTCCAAGCAATAGAAATGACTTTAACAGCTAGCGGCCATTTTCCTTTAAATCAAACGGCCTTAAAAGGCCACCAGGCCATTACACTCTAGGCATCAATAAAAAACTGAGTACTGCCCCCAAAACCAAATTTGATCTGGAATAATGGAGATGCCATTGAATGCACTCTCAAAAAAGTTAACCAGAGCCGCAAATCACTTTTTGCAACCGGCTGTTAGCCTAATTTTGTACCATCCCCGCTTGATGCCAAAGGGGTTGGGTTTAGGGTCTACACAATACCTGCGTAACAAAGCTCTACCCTAACCAAGAAACTCCTGCCCTACACACGAAGGATAGAGACCCAATCAGTGACTGCAGTTTTTTTTTTAATGTCATTTTGTTACTTGTAGTGCATCCTGAACTTTTTCATGACAGAACTAATTTTATCCTGTGGAATTGAAAGAATCATACGATCTGAATCAGTTTGGAGGCCTATACGTAATTATTGAAGTGGACCAACTGATTTGTTGGCAAGAGGACCGCCTAACTTTGACAGACTGCTTCAAAAATGCTGACTAGACGACTTCAAGAAAAAACTATTACAGTCCGCATTTCCATAGTCCATCTAGAAGGACCTCATTTTCCCACTGACCGAGCCACCGAGCGCGTAGCGCGATGGTCCTTCGGCATCCGTTCTTTAACCTGACACAGCTCACAAGGCAATTATAATAATGGGTGACTTGCAAGTAGAATTGATGAGCTACGTAAGTACTTCCAAGATATGGTATCAACCCGCCCCCCAGCCGTGGGAAACATCCCGGTCACACCCGCTGATTGCGGTATGATTTCCAACGGATGTCCATTAACCGCAAATACCTTTGGGATGTTTCGCTAACAGTGCGCGCGCAAGTACATAGTGATTACATCACAGTAAATGTGGTAATTACACATACAACTCAACAATATTGATGAAGGTTGAAAGAATAACATGTCTGCACAAAGAAATGATGTTTTGTTGAAAAAAAATTGTGTTTTATAATGATTGGTGTAATCTTATACAGGAAGCTTACCAATTAATGTAAGTGCAATTTTCGTATTTAGGCCAAACGACTCTGCATGTTGCATGCTATTCTTCGCAATTGCAACTAAGTAAAATTTCATGAAATCACATCCAAAATGGGGGCCCTCACCTCCCCTGCCCCCTCCCACCACTCCCCCTCCCCTTCACTCCCCTCTGCCTCCCTTTCCGCTCTCCCTCCCTTCCCCTTCCCACCCTTCATTTTCACTTTCCCCCCCCTCCCCTCCCTTCCCCATCCCTCCCTCTCCTCTTCACTCCCCTCGCCTCCCCTTCCCCCTCTCCCTTCTTCCTTCTCCATCCCCATCCCCTTCCATTCCCTCCCCTTTTCCTTCCCTTCTGCCTTCCTTCTTTTTTATTTTTTATTTATTTATTCATATATTAAGTAAGTTGGAATTTAGATTCTTCTCCATTCATCATTATTTCTTCATGCTTTCATTCATTCGTTTATTTCTTATTTATTTAAATCAAATATGCATTATAAAATGCTCTGCTACTAACTTATGCACCGTATTTATTTATTTATTTCACATTGCCTCAGTTTGTTTCACTACTTTTTTCAAGAAATTTCTCCTTATTTCATTATTTCTGCAGGTGATATTCTTTTTGCAATATTTTATGCACCTTGAGTTCCCCATTCCCCTCGTCATTCCCCTCCCTCCCCTTTCACCTTCCCCGTCCCCCCCATCACCATCCCCCCTCCCCAACCCCCCCCCATTCCCCTCCCTATTCCCCCCCCCCATCCCTCCCCATTCCCCTCCCCTTCCGCTCCCCATTTCCCTAAATTCCCCCGCATTCCCCCGTCCCCTCCCCATTTCCCCATGCCCTTCCCCTTCCCTCTCCCTTCCTCTCCAATTCCCCTCCCCATGCCCTTCCCCCCATTCCTCTCCCAATTCCCCTCACCCTTCCGCTCCCCTTCCCTTTCCCCTTCCTTTCCTTTCCCCTTCCCCTTCCCTTTTCCCTTCCCCTTTCCCTTCCCCTTTCCTTTCCTTCCCCTCCCCTTTCCTTTTCCCTTCCCCTTTCCCCTCCCCATTTCCCCTTCCACCCTTCCCCTTTCCTCCCCTTTCCCCTTCCCCTTTTGTTCCCTTCCCTTTTCCTCTCCCTTCCCCTCCCCTTGCCCTCTCCCTTTCCCTTCCCTCTTTCCCTTATCCCCTTTCCCCTCCCCCATTTCACCCTTTCCCCTATCCCCTTTCCCCTCCCCTTTCCCCTCACCCTTCCTCGCCTTTTCCCCCTTGCCGCCTTTCCCATTCCCCTTTCCCTCCCCTTCTCCCCTTCCCTTTCCCATTCCCATTCCTTTTCCCCCTTCCCTTCCATCCCCTTCCCTTCCCCTCCCTCCCCTACCCTTCCCCTCCACCTCCCCCTCCATCCCTCCCTCCGCCTTATAATATTTTAATTATAGTATATTGCAATATTATTATATTATAACATATTCACTCAATGCATTAAGCCATTTGCCGAACATAGCTCGAACATTTTTGTGGACCTATACATGAACACTAAAGAATGATGATGAGATTATTTCTCCCCGGCTCCCATCGCCATTCCCCTCCCCAATCCCCGCCCCATTTCCCCTCCCCCCATCACATTCCCCTTCCTCATTCCCCTCCCCATTTCCCCCCTTCTGTGCGCCCCTCCCTTCCCATTCCCCCCTTTCCTTCCCCCCTCAACCCATTTCCCCATTCCCCTCCCCATTCCCTCCCCCATTCCGCCTCTTCCCATTCCTCTCCCCCATTCCCCTCCCCCATTCCGCCCCCCCATTCTCCGCATTTCTCCCTTCCCTTCCCCATTCCCCTTCCAATTCCCCCCCCTGTTCCCATTCGCCTTCTCCCATTCCCCTTTCCCCCTTTCCCTTCCTCCTATAACCCTTCTCCTCTCTCTCTCCCCCCTCGCCCCCCATCCCCTTCTCTTAATTTTCCCTTCCTTCCTCACCCTTCCTCTCCCTCGCCCTATCCCTTCCCATAGTCCCCACTCCCCTCCCCCTCGCCCGCCCCCCCTCTCCTTAAGCATACTTAAGTATAAGTAATATTGCAATATTAATTACTCTTGTAATAATAACTCAATGCATTAAGCCAATTTTGCCAAACATAGCTCGAACATTTTGTGGACCTATCCAGAAACATAAAAGAAATGAGCCTTGAGATTTATTTTCTTTCTTCCCCGCTCCATCGCAATCCCCCCCTCCCCATCCCCCTCCCCAGTCCCCTCCCTCTTGCCTTCCCCCTCCCCATTCTGCTCCCCCCATTCCGCTCCCCATTCCCTTCCCCAGCCGTGTCCCTCCCCCCTTCCCCTCCCGTCCCCCTCCCCCATTCCCCTTCCCATTCCACCTCCCCCCATTCCTCTCCCCCTCTCACGCTCCCCATATCCTCGTCCACCTCTCCCTCCTCTCCCAATCCCTGTCCCCTTCCCTTCCCTTTTTCCCTTCCCTTTCCCATAGTTCGCCCTTCTGTGCTCTTCCTCCCATTCCCCTTTCCCCCTTTTCCCTTCCGCATCCCTTCTCCTCTCTTCTCATCCCCCTCCCCTCCATCCTCCCCTTCTCTTCCACTTCCCTTCCCTCCCCTTCCCTTCCCCCTTCCCCCCCCCTCCCCATCCCCCCTCCTCCTAATAATACTTATATAGTAATAATTGCAATATTATTATATTTATAATAATAACTCAATGCATTAGCATTTGCCGAACATAGCTCGAACATTTTTTGTGGACCTATACATAAAAACAATAAAGAAATGATGCTGATTTATTTTCTCCCGGCTCCCATCGCCCTTCCCCCTCCCCATCCCCTCCCATTTCCCATTCCCCTCCCCATTCCCCCATTCCCCTCCCATTCCCCTTCCCCATTTTCCCCCCATTCTGCTCCCATTCCCTTCCGCTTCCCCTTCCCCATTCCCCCTCACCACCATTCCCCATTCCCCTCCCCCATTTCCCTTTCCCCATACCCCTTCCCCATTCTCTTCCCGTTCCCACCTTTCCCATTCCCCTTCTCCCATTCCCTTCCCCCATTCCCATTCGCCCTTCCTCCTCCTCTCTTCTTCTCTCCCCCTTCCCTCGTCGCATCCCCTTCGCCTCTCTCTTCTTCTCTCCCCACCTCACCCTCCCCTCCCGTAGTCCCTTTCCCCATTATCCCCCCCTCCCCCCTCCCCATTCCCTCCTCCCTATTCCCCCCTCCCATCCCTCCCCTCTCCTTAATAATACTTAATTCTAGTATAATTGCCAATATAATTATAATCCGTCTGCATTAAGCCATTTGCCGAATCCTACTCGAACTTTTTTGTGGACATTATACATGAAACAATACAGAATGATGCTGATATTATTATTTCTCCCCGGCTCCCATCGCATTCCTCCTCCCCAATCCCCCTCCCCTTCCCCTTCCCATGCCTCCCCTCCCTCTTCCCCTCCCCCATATCCCCTCCCCACTCCTCTCCCCATTCCTTCCCATTCCCTTCCCCTTCCCCATTCCCCCCTCCCCCTTCCCCTTCCCCATGCCACCCTTCCCCATTCCCCTCCCTCATTCCCCTCCCCATGTCCCCTCCCCTTCCCCTCCTCCATTCCGCTCCCCATTCCCCTTCCCCCTTCACCTCTCATCGCCTTCCCCTCCCTCCATCCCTTCCTTTTTCCCCCTTCCCCCTTCCCCTTCCCTCCACCCCTTCCACCCTTCCCCTCCACATTCCCCCTCCTCTGTTCCCCTCCCCATTCCCCTCCCATTCCCCTCACCCCTTCCTCCCCTCCCCTTCCCCCCCTCCCCTCCCATCCCCCAACCCATATTTTATAGTATTTTGCATATTATTATATTAATAATAATAACTCATGCATATAAGCCACTTTTTTGTGGACCTCTACATTACACAATAAGAAATGACTGCTGAGATTTTATTTCTCACAGTTGCAAATTTTGCATAGTCTTACAAAAGCAAAATAACTTTTAAAAAAAATCGTGTAACGTGTTCATTCAGAGTAGTCCCCCCTTCCCCTCTCCCTTCCCTTCCTTCCCTTCCCCCCCATCCCTTTTCCCTCATTTTCACTTTCCCCCTGAGAGTTCCCCTCTCCTTCCCCTTCCCCTCCTCTCCCTTCCGCTTCCCCGCGCCTTCCCCTTCCCCCTCTTCCCTTCCTCTCCCCCTTCACCCTCCATTCTTGCCTTTTTCACCGTTTCTTTCGTTACCCCATTCCCTTCCCCTTGTCTTCCTTCCTTTCTTCTTTGTTTATTTTGATTTAAATTTTGGAGACTTCCATATGTACCTCCCCCCCCTCGTATAATTACATGATACAAAATTTATTTTAATTTTGTTTGGCCCTTGTTTGATTAAACGAATAAACAGCTAAATTCAATAACATTTTAATGTTTCATTACATAATTGAGAGGGGGTACATGATGGAATTCTTGCCATTATTTTATTTATAATACTAATGGTAAGTTGGAATTATTCCTTCATCCATGGGTCATTAATTATTTCCTTCATGCTTTCTTCTTTGTGTATTTCTATATTTTATTTAGAATCATAAATAATAACAGCCCTGTTATTCACCGTATTTATTTATTATTATTTCACATTCTCAGGGTTTTGTTTTCACTACTTTTCAGAAATTTCTCCTATTTCATATTCATATTTCATGCAGGTTTTCTTTTGCATACTTTTGAACGCTTGAGTTCCCCATTCCCCTCTTCATTCCTCCCTCCTATCCCCTTTCCCCCCCGGCTCCCATCGGCACTTCCTCTTCCAAATCCCCCTCCCCTTGCCCTCCCCCATTATCCTTCCATCTTCCCCTCCCCTCCCTCATTCCCCTCCCATTCTCCTCCCATTCCACTCCCCATTCCCATTCCCCGCCCCCCTTACCCCATCGACTTCCCCATTCCTCCTCCTCCTCGCCTCTCCTCTCCTCCCCCTCTCCTTCCCTTCCGTCCCTTCCCTCTTCCCCTTCCATGCCCCTCGCCCTCGCCTTCCCTTCCCCTCTTCCCTTCCCCATCCCCCTTCCCTATCCCCTCCCCTTTTCTCTTCCCTTCTGCCCTTCTTTCTTCCCTTTCCTTCTTCCCTTCCCTTCCCTCCCCTTCTCCTCTCCCTTTTCCCTTCTCTTCCTTCCTTCTTTCTTTGTTAATTTTTATTTATTTAATTCATAATAATAAAGGTAATTGGGGAATTTATATTCCTTCATTCCATGCATTAATTCTTTTTCCTTCATACTTTCATTCATTCGTGTATTCCTATATTTAAATCAAATTGCCTTATAAACATGCTCCTCTACTCACCTTAATTTATTATTCATTCAACATTTCCTCGGTTGTATTCACTACTTTTTCAGAAATTTCTCCTTATTTCAATATTCTGCAGGTGTTCGTTTGCATACTTTTCTGCACTCTACAGTTCCGCCATCCCCTCTTCATTCGCACCCCTCCCTCCCCTTCCCGGCTCCCATCGCCATTCCCTCCTCCCCAATCCCCTCCCCCATTCCCCTCCCGCATTCTCCCCCCCTCCCCATTCTCTCCCTCAGTCCCCTTCCCCATTCCACTCCCCATTCCCCTTCCACCATTTCCTTCTCTCCTCTCCTCCTCTCCTCCCTCTCCGTCTCCTTTCCCTCCCTTCCCTCCCTCCCTCCCTCCCCTTCCCCCTCCCCTTCCCCTTCCCTTCCAGCTCCCCTCCCTTCCCTTCCCTTCCCCTCCCCTTCCCCTCCCCCTTTTTCCCCTCGCCCATTCCCCATTCCCCCACCCCTCCATCCCTCTCCTTAATAATACTTATTATAGTATATTGCAATATTATCATATTTAATAATAATAACTCATGCATTAAGCAATTTTCCGAACATAGCTCGAAATTTTTTGTGGCCCTATACAATGAAACAATAACGAAATGATGCTGCGATTTATTTCTCACAGTTGCAAATTTTTTTGCAGCAATCTACAACGCCAAAAAATAAAATTTACAATAAAGAAGCTGTGTGCAACGTTGCATTCAACGCGAGCTTTTGCGGTTGAACTTGACGACTTAATGCGAACTTTGACAAGAATACGCGTATACGTATAGAGGGACATATCGATCGGTGTTGTATAACAACTACTTGTATGTATGTGATCGTTACCAAAGGTACTAACCGCAAAGTCATAAGAGGGGTATGTGGTCGCCTGTCGTCCAGCTGTTGTCATCCCAGTTGCCAGTTAATCTTATTGGCTATATATGATCTGTCAATGTGGTAGTGTGATTGACATTTTGCGTTAGGTTTTCAACGCAAATTTCTCCAAGTCCGAAGGGACCCTCGCGGCTGCGCGCTCGTGGCTCGGTCACAGGGGTGGGTGGACACAAGAGAAACGCGGGTTCCTCTGGAATGGACTACATTGTCCACAAAAGGAAATAGTCAATCCATATGTATGAAACAATCTGTCAGTGTTAGCCTCATTTTGACTACCCATTCAATGAAGGACGATTTTTTTTTAAAAAAGCAGGCGAGCAGAAGCCCCATTGGAAGAGCCTTGTCAACAATAGAATTAAACTCCTCCACCCCCACTTCATACTCACAAATAGAATCCTCTGGACAAAAAATGTCAACAACCTAAAAGCAGATTCCGATAACTGCCTTGGCCATCATGGCACCTATTCCCACGCCCACAACTATCTAACTGTCATCATCAACTGGCAAATGAACATTGAAAAATCCCTATCAATCCGTCATTGATTGACCCCCCCCCCCCCCCCCCCTCTGGAAAGAAAGGTGTTGAATCAATCAAATTTTCCCTGCCTCAGATTTGGCACCAGACCAAGTTGCGAAATAATTCAATTAGCAAAGGCCTTGACGAAAAAGGACCGGCAATCCTACCAACTTCATTTTCTTAGTTTAAGCTTCTCAATTGCAGCCCCTGGATTTTTGATCTACAGACTTAAATTTATGAAATCACGTAGTCCCGACGCCCAGAATAACCTAGCTTAAAACCAATGAAAGAAGCCTTCCTTTAAAATATGAGCGGCAGTTTCATTAAGGTAGACCTCCACGGAGGTGAAATTTCATCTAATTTAATAGGTGGTGATAGTACACACAGGCAATTTTCATTACCAGCACACCTAGGGTTCACTTGAAGACACATTTCCTACCACCTCTTTTGCAGGACTGCAAACATGACCCCCATTCCTGAATCCAAAAATCTGTGCTTGTACATACATAAGCGGAGCACCCTGCCTCTGTTATCTGAACCAGACACGTCAAAGCTTGGATACGCAAACAGGGAACTGGTTAGGTGAGGATGTATCACTGGAATGACTGAAGGGGCTTGATTGAATTTTTTTTAAAGCCAAATCTTTTGTGTTTGGGCCCGAAACAGCCTAACTGCTGCAGTTCGAATCAAGTGTGCATATTTTAAGAGCTCTTGCATTCCGTGAGGATGACTGCCTAAGTAGACCGAAGCTTAAACCAAAAAGGCTGAAGTCCAACTGTGAATTGATGTGATATTGCGCTTAGGCTTAATCGTGCCCAACTATGTGACCTTCATGATTGACAGACAAAGCAAGCCCTTTTTGAACATTATTGAAGTCTCCCTACGAAGAGTAGAGCAAATCAATAAATTCCCCATTGATGATTTTTAACTTCCAAGATTTTGAGGCAGTTCACACCAATGGACTTACAAATTGATACTAGATTCAGGCATATACATTAGGATTGACTGATAGCAAAAAGAGAGCCAGATGTTGCGTAATGCATAAGTTGTTACGCTATTGCCTATTCTACACTACTTACTTTGGTGTTATTTACTTATCAAAGAGCAATGACAGTACTAGTAAATTAAACCTCGTGGCCGAGAATCTACCAAACATTCCAAACATCAGCTTATTCATAATGAAACAGACCCAGAATGAATAAAATATGAATCTCTGCTCACCCGATTTCCTTTGCAAGTTGCGAAGAAGTAACACCTACAGTAGAAGTTGTAGCGAGCTGACATGAAAGAAACCTCCGATTTTGCAACTCCAACTCCTGACTTTTGGTTCCCGCGGCTGAGTTTACAACTAAACACAGACTGAGGCACTGCTGACATCCTGGTGCTATTAAGGTGACACCGGAATGGTTCCGCGAACAGAATTTGGCATCCCACTACCAAGTTGAACACTCTGAATTTCCCGACTTCGAGATTGAGAATTTAAAGTCCCTAGAAGACGCAGAATTTGACGAAGTGGCTCCCACTGACGAAACCTGCGAATTCGCCGTACTAAACTCACAACACGATTGCCTGCAGTACTTCCGGGTATGGCTATTGAGATACAGGAGCGCCCCAGAGTCGATGTCAGGCCCTGCTCCCTATGCCGAGCTCTATCTCTACATTTTACCATACCATGCTTGGATGACGACCCGCTACCATTAATACCAAATACTGGAATTAACCGTCATGTTGATCAATTGAATCAAACACGAATGCAAAAGCTTGAAAACAGGGTTTGTCTTAACGATGATGCCTCCTCTTTGTTCTCTATCGACAACCCATTATATGCGATTGGTGTTACTCTTAGTACTTGTTAAACAGTATTGGTTTACATTACTTGGTTTATTGGTTCACAGGAATAATATAATGATTGATTGATACTTCAAACCGAAACCGAAATGTGAATACAGAAAGGAATGACGGAAAACAAAAAATTGGTTCATCACACACAACCCAACATCCACACTCAATGTGTCCAGACCAGCTTATGATCCTCAAAACCAAGAATCACACAGAAACAATGCCCGATGGTCAATGCTGATTGGTTAATTCAGCCAATAGTCTCACTTGGTAATTGTTGAATACAAAACAAAACAAGTGCCCATAAATGTAAGATTCCAAAAGTATAAAGGGGTGATTTTCTGCTGATGGCAAATTTGTTTTTTTTCTCACGACAAGCTTTCGCAAACGTATGTCTATTTGTTATATTTTTATCCGGCGAACCGTTTCTCACTTGATTTGGCTATATAGCTTTATTCTGATGTCCCTAAACTATTTGACTTAATCTGCCATATAAAGCGTGCAATCCTTATTATATATTTTGCATCACTATTCAAAATAACCATTATTTTGTTGAAGGGTTCAACAGTCACAATTGATGATACATTTTCAGGGTTATTTCTGAAGCAATTTACCTACATATGTTAACTTGCACTTATTTTTGAAAGGACCATTTTCCATTTCAACATATATTGGAATATTACAGTTGGTTAACCTGCTATAAAGTACAACGCTTAAGCTATTTAGAGGGGTTTCCACTCTTCTCATCCAACCTATCTTGAGAATATCGAAAAGAAAGCGAATATGCGGTAGTGTGACGCCACTATTCTGACATTGTTGATTTCCCTAACGAAAACTGACCAGTGATTTAAAATTTTAGGGTCTCCGAATCATAATCCTCCATAGAGGTTGTAAATCTCATAGCAACAAGATCGAGATTCTACCACAAGTTCATGGCAAAAAGGTATAAAAAATCGTTTGTGTTTGGAACGGAGAGTTTTTAGAGGACAAACGTATACTGGTATCCTCGCTTTAATGATCTATCCACTTTGGGCCTCAGCGATATACTGGACGTTAAGAAGTGTTAAAAGTCTACCTCGAAATCCCATGTCTTGTCCTGAGGACGCAACATGATCCAATCAAACCTTTATAAAACAAGAAAAACATGATGTTAGTTGGAGTGGAATTATTTCTCATCTCTTCAAGCCAATCATGCAAAGTATATTGAAATGGGTTACCCACGTACTTGTGGAAATCAAGTTCCCCTATGGGTACTACTTTGATAAACGTTTACTACAGCAAAGTGACATGTCCATTTTTTAGAAGGGCATTTTGGTTGAACAAGTTTAGGAAAACCCTCTTTTATTCCAAACGCAAAAGTACATTCCAAAAGCTCGCGAATCTGTTCTGTTCTGTTCCAAATCTGCTTGCTACTGAAAATGTTATTGTGAACTGACCTTGTTTCTTCCAGTGGCGAGATATATTTGCCAACATGTCAGTGGGGAGTTTCAGTAACCTGACCAAGACACACTTTTTTTCTGGACACACTTATGAATTCGGAACCCTTAACGGAATAAACATGTGCTTTATTCCGTGAAGGGTTTCCGAATTCATTACGTGTGGTATGTGTAGGATGGGTCAGGTTACGGAAACTCCCTGAGGGCGGTTGTTCAATCCATTACGGTACAGGACAGCCAGCAGCCAAGTATCATAAAGTGCTTAGAAAAAAATTTTATGTGGGGCATTTGTTACAAGCGGCAACCATGTCAGATTCAAACTGCTCACATGGTTAGTTTCTCATAGAGGTGTTGCCAAAATACAAATTTTTTTTTTGCCTTTTTGGGCCAAAAAAGATGATTTGGCCCAAAATATATTTTTGAGATTTGAGGTATTTGTGATATCGTTCAAAACAAGCTGTTATCAGAAAATTACACTTTTAAGTAATTTGGGACTATATTTACATCTTAAATTAACAAAATTTACAAGATAATTAAAATAAAGAAAAAAATAAAGCCATCCAGAGCATTTTGTTAAGGTCATTTTTCTCAAATAGTGTTTACTTGATACTTATGCATGCAATACATAAATGTGTTTTTAAAGTAAGCACAAAAGCATCAAAAACACATTAACACAGGTTGTTGACCTAAAGGTGGAATGCTTGTACTTTTAAGTAGCAGAAGAAATTACAGTAGTGTTGACTTTAAAGGGGCAATCTAGGAGATGTTACAATGATTGCTATATCATCGGATGGACATTCACATAGTGATTTTGGCCCGAAAATTGAATTTTCTGTTCACTGTGTTTTAGTTTTAGTGAAATCAGTTTATTGACATCATACATATAGATATATTTAAAAAAAAGTAACAAATTAATGTAGTAAAAAAATAAGGAAATTAAAGCTTTCCAGCGCATTAAGATCATTTTTCAACATAACGTATATTTTGAACCAATGATTTACAAAAATGTTTAAGCAAGCACAAAAATCATCAAAACATGGTAAAACAGTTTTGAGACCTAAAATATAAAGCTGTCAGAAATAGTTTTTCCCCGTACGGAAACCCATATTCGGACCCTCAACAGCATTTCATTTTGATTTTGCTAAATCCATGGCATTCACTGACTGTTTCTAATTAAGCATTCTATCGATTTGATAAAGGGTCTTTACAAATACAATATCCCAACACTTTGTTTGTGTTCTTAATTTCAGATGATCTGTGGGACACAGAGTTACCCACTGGAAAGTCGACGACCATGACTGCGCCAACGGGCCTCGGGGCGATGATCTAGAACACCGACTTCTGGATCAGTTTTGGTATGCTCGTTCAACGGGTGGACCTCCAGGGCGCGGAGAGCGAACAGCGTGAGCCCCGTCCTGGGGCCTGTTCCCCAAACTCGTGCGAAACCCTAAGTGTATACAACTCTGCGTTTATGTCATACATCAGACCTTTTCATGCCAGTTACACAGTGCTTTGGACAATTGGTCAACTCAGGCATGCAATAGTGGCACGTAGAGTACGACTGGAGTTTCGGGAAACGGACCCTGGGGGGAGCGTCCTGGATTGAATGGTAAGTATACAGAGATATGGTGAATGGTCTCTCCCCCGGGGGAGAGGGGGAATCACCCCCTTAACAATCTCCAAGTAATTTTCCATTCAAAAGCCTGACTTATGCCACAGCTTGCAACTGGTAGAGTCAACCCGGATTACCAGAGTGATCGGGCCATAGGCAAGCGGAGCTATGGTGATTTGGTCTCGCCGGGAGGAGGAAGGTGAACAAAACACAATCATAGAATAGTTGCACTTACCGACTTTAATGGGTAAAGTACTACTGGGAGATGGGCGACTGGAAACTGCTCTTCATCCTGTTCGTTTGCCCGACTGGGGAGATCTTGAGGTCACTTGTATGCGTAGTCCTTCGACCATTCATCCCCCTTTTCGCCACTCTTAATCGGGCACCGCCTATTCTTTTAGTTGCGGTGTCTTCTCGGTCCACACTCTCACTTTCCTCTTGTTATGCGATTTTTGATCGATTTGTCATCTCCCTGACGTTTGTTCCACCCCCTCGCCATGTCCCTCTCCTCGCTCATCCCCCATGCGCATTTCTTCTTTGTCCGTTTTCTCCTTCTCCCGTCCCACTTTGGTACTCCCCCTTCCCTTCCTTCTTCCCCCCGTTCCGAGGCATTTTCTGTTGAACGTGGTTATCTTGAACTAGTTTTTTGGCATGCCCTCCTCGGATTTAGTCCTGCGATCTGTGCGTCTACCACCTGTTGATCTCCGGTATGCGTCGTTGCTAGTAGTTTATTTAAACTACGCGGCAGCATCACCCGGATTTCTTAGTCCCCTCTCATCAATCCCCCTCCTTGATCGCTCCTCCCCCCAACGCTCTTCCTACTCCCTCTCTCTTACGCTGTTACGGTGCCACTTTAGCCCTGGCACCTTTCTCTTAGATTTTTCTCCTCTTCCCCTCCTTAGCAACTGTGATGATACTGTTAGCCCCGATCTTCCTACCCTTTACCAGCCCACGTTCCTTGGCCCCTTCGCGGCTCTTCATGTCGTACGTCTCCCGGTGCACACCTCATCCCAACCTCGAAGATTGCAGGCTTCGTTCCTCGCCGATACGGTCGCCCATTAGCACATACTACTTCTCCGTTAACCTGTATGCTTTCTTTGGAGACCCCCCCAGCTCTCTCACCGTATGACAGGATTTTTCTCCCCTGCTTCGCTTCAGTTTATCCCTTTTATTCTCACTCTCGCCCTTTCCTCCCGTGCTAGCCTGTGCCCCCCCGCTCCCCTGCTCCCTTTCTTTCCTTTAGCCCCGTACCTCCCCTGCCTGCCACTCCCCTGCCTGTGGCGGTCTCCTCTGGCTCCCATGTATTGCCCGCACACAACTCTCTTATATCACTACCTCAAAACGGTGGTGATGTACGCTCTATCGATCGTTACCTCTTGGGTTGATATTCTGTTTTCAGCTCCCGAGGCTCTTCTGGCCCCTCTGTTTCTTTTTTCGCCCTTTTTTTATGTATTCTTGGTTGCGCATAAAATCGCGTGCGCCTCTCATCCCCCTTCCCTCTTCCCCCGAACCCTATTTTCGTAAGTTGACGCATCTCCCCTATAATTGGTGAGCCCTTATTTTTCACAGGTCTCCTCCTCCGCCACTTTCTCACGTTAATCGCTATATCTCCTCCCATTGCTTAGTCCAGTCACTCATCCCCTGCCCTGTTTCTTCCTTTTTTACTTCAACCTCGCCCCCCATCTTTTTACCGGTTCATCCCGCCCGCACCCCGGTCACCTTCCCCTTATTAGGCCTATCTCATCACGCAGTGATCTTTCACTATCTACCTGATCAGCACTCCGATATCACTAAAGTAAACAGTTTTTACTCGCGACCCCCTCTCTCGCTCGAGCTCGCCATCTCCTCTCCTCTTCTTGGCCGCTTTACTGCCCCACTTATCGAGCGTTGATCACATATGTACCTTTCCCCCATAACCCCGCGCAGTTCCCGTCTTACTCCGTCTTTTATGCCCAGGGTTACGTACTCCCTCCCTCCCCTTATCCGTCGCCGGAACCGGCAGGTCACCCTGTTCGTACTCACACCGGGAACTCTCCCGTTTCCTTGCAATTTACGAGTCATCCTATCACATCTCTCTTCTTCTCTCCCCTTTTTGCTGAACGGCTGACTCTATCGGTTACACTTATTTTCCCCCTCTCCCCCCTCAGCCCCCTCCCACCCCACGCCCCTACATCGCTACGTCCTGCCTACCCCCCTTTACACATCCCCTTTCTCGCACCCTTTAGCCCCCCAAAACCACACCTGTATCGTCTTTTCTCCGGCCTTCCAGTCCTCTTGCGCCTCCGTTATCAGCTCGTCCTCTGTTCTCTTATCATACCCCCCGTGTTCCCCCCGGGGCTTACAAGAACCTACAAAAGTGTGGTAACGTTAAAGCCTCTTCTTCCTTGATTTTATGTAATCGTCCCTACCCTAGCCTCACTCCTGAACTCCCCTTCCTGGTACATTACCCCACCCCGTTGCAGTATCACTAGAGGACTCATTCTCACTTTTCTCTTCGTTGGGTCAGAGCCGCAGACGCGGCAGGGAGCCGAGTGCATAGCAGATAAGCTCATCGCGAGCCGTGGCGCTGCCGCACCAGGAATACGTCCGTGTAGTTCCCTACACTATATGTTTCCCACCCCGGGCATTAAGAACTGTATCCACCGCATCACGCTCCCTCTTCCCCCCTCTTAGTGCCCCAAACCCTAAGAACACCCCTCATCAGACCGTTAAATACGCCTGCCTGCTTACGGCTAGCATAACCTCCTTCCGCTTTTTTCATGACTGTACAGCACCCCCCCTTCCCCCGAAGGGATCCTTGAACGCCCCAGTAACGGGAACCCGTGCCCCCACGCGTGCCACTCGATCCATAGAATCTTCCCGCTCAGGCTCCAACGCCCAAATTTCTTCCCCTATCCTCCATCCACCGAGTCACCACGTCATTAAGCTACCATGCTCCAATCACGCGCTCTTCGTGCAGCGGACCCCCGCGCCCATTTGATCATCCCCGCGGCAACACCGTGTGCTTTACCTCCGGTGGCTCGCACCGCCTAGCCTCCGATCGCCGCACTCGTCTAGATCACCTTGCACCCTCTCTTAAATCCGTCCACCCTTCCTTTCCTCATCCCGTCTATTTTTCTCTGCCGTTTCTTCACAACTGTTTCTCGGCCTAGTCCGATGCCACCCCGAGCGAACTCCCGCCCCGCTTTATTTCCCACTCTTCCCCTACTACCTGCATTCTACGCAACCCGCCCCCCCTTCTAACTTCGCTGTTCCTTCTCCGCCTCCCCCCCACCAACCAGCGATGACCCTTTTGCCAAGCTCCCTACCTCCTCCCCTTACGTCAACGTTACCCCCCCCTACTCCCTTCCCCGTACGTTGATCGTCTCCCGCCATCCAGACAACCCCATAGGATTTTTCCAGCCCTTTTTCCCCTTCCAGTGCGTATCCCACGAACGAATCCCCCTCGCGCTTTTGTCACCCCCATGCATCTCTGCGAGGCCGATCCACATCACCTTCGTCTCATGACCTTCCTAGTTACACCCCGACGCATTATGCGCACGTAGACTTCCCCTCCACCCATTCTAACACCCCCTCCAACCCCCCCATCCCCCTAGCAGTTACCACCCTTCGACACAAACCTTCCCCAAAAGCACCGAGGTAGACTTATGAGCACTTACGGGGAGCTCTTCTGTAGGGTTAAAACAGGAAGGACTATAACGAAGGGAAAATTTCACCAGCGGCGGGCCTTCATCGACGTGGTTAGACCCCCTTATGCACTACGGAAGTGCAAAAGCCTTATGCAAATTATAAGTTTATGCAAATTATCTATGACATATTTAGAATAGTATCGGGTTTTTTCGCGATTTTCACAGCAAAACTCAGTTGCATTCGGTTCCCAACAGACTGAAAATGTCCTAATTGAATGAAATAATGTCTTTTTTCCTTGTTATACCGGACAGTTGGTTTTGCATACATGTTGTTGTTTGTGCTTCATGACATGCTTATTAACCCAAAACGACGGTAAACCATCTCGCATGTTCAGAAAACTCCTTGAGGATGCCCACGGTTTTTTAAAATAAACACATTAAAGCATTCTTTGTACCAAATACTTTATTGCTTTGGTATTAGCGCCGACTTTTTAAGCATCCATTAGTTAAAACTAGATATGTCGTGTTTAACGAGTGTTGTGTTTTTAAAATACGGTTGAGTTTCAGGAAAATCAATGATCACATTGTTTCACTGTTTAAGACCTTTTGTTGTCAAAATAAACGGTAAGAAACTTAATTGAAAATATCAAAGCTGAGCCCGCAACACAACGGGCCCTTACCCAATCGCCCGCTCCTAAAGCACAAAACAATAGGCAGTATTGTGCACTTGTACCTAAAAAGCATGAAACTCGGGGTATGCTTATAAAATAGTTGAGTCCTGAACAATTGCTGATCAAAACGTGGCAAAGAGTAGAGCCCCCTATTAAGTTGTATAGTTATGAGTCTTAAGTGATGCACATGTATATTAACTATTGATTTAGATGGTAGTTTCAATATGGCTGCCATCTTAGATTTCAAAATGGCCCGCCACTGAATCGCACTATTTAAGGCCGTAACTGAAGATACGAATGTGAAAAACACTTAATTTCAAGGGACAAGCCCACATTGGTAATGGCGAGGAGTTCCGAAAACAGACTGGTGATATTGTAGTATGTAACATATAGATGAAATCTTGAACTCAAGAGGCGAGCTGATTCAAAATGGCGCTAATTGACCTCATATAATGTACCCTCTTCAAGGGTGGAGATCACATCTCAACCGCTTTGATCCAAATAAGAAATGGGCCAGCAAGGGTTTTAAACACCCTTAAGTATTTGACATTTTGATTTAGGTCAATATCATATTCTTGCTCTTAAATTGAAAATGGCAACCACTGACTACCCATAATCCCTCATGGGTTTGATCATCGCAATGCAAAAATACGAAATTTGCTGCAACTGTAACCATTTTTACCAAAATTCTAGAGCTTGTGTACGCAATATTATTTCACCATTTGATGTAGACATATTTTCCACAGAGAAGACGGTTTTGTTTTGTGATGGACACCCCTAGCTTTTAATGACATTCAGATTTTGCTTGCATCATTTTAGTCACTCTTTCAATGTGTAAGCGGAACTGTCGCTGCCGATTTCAAGCAACCCTATTGCCAAGTTGAACCGTTGTTACACGATTGTAAACATGTACACTGCGACATGGTGTATCGTTCAGTAGTATTTTGTTTTAGGTTTATTGTAATCGCGTCTCTTGGCACCATCACCACATACTAGGCGCTAGACTGCATGTGTTGCAATTGGTCCATTTGCACCTCAGTATAAAAGCAAAGAATTACCATATTGAAGGCGTGAGGTAATTAAAGCACGGACAATGCGGTGACAAGAGTAGCCACTTCTAATACGAGCAATAGGCCCAATCCTTTGGTATCGATTTAGCGTGCGACACAGTCACCGATCTGACAGTCACATTGAGCAATCGTTACCAAATATAGCACCATGATTACGCATTATAGCTTATAAAGTTCACAATAACTGGTCCAACTTGCAGATTGAGACATAAGACTATGAGGTGAACCAGTAACTGTATACCCAGTCTTAGTAACATATGCTTAATAGAGAGTGCCCGTGTTTGGAATTATATAGAAGAGTTGTAAGTGATCTATGAACTACGCATCAACCTGCTTTGCACCTGGACCACATTCAGTCTATGTAAACAATTAGTCTACAGGTACAATTTGCGAACCTTCACCTCAAAATGGAATTGTTTTTATAACCCAAATTCACAGATTAACCCTCGTCCAACCAAGGGATGATTCCCTGTCGCACAAGAACCCAAACGAATGTGATCTAAGGCTTTTATGTAATTGTAAGTTCATCCTTTCCGGTCATTTAGCGGGAAACAATTTCTAGAAATACTTAAAACATTAAAAGTGTTGTTGCGACCACCTGTTCTTTGGTTTTGATGACACACAGAAATATAAAAAATTGTTTGGATTTTTGATATTTCTTTAACCATTAAAAACAAACACCAATCTTATAACTCATCAATTACCTGAGAAATAATTGAAATGAAATGTTAAGTTTTTCACAAAATTGTCCCATTTTGGTCCATTTTCTATACTGCCAAAATCAGTCCCTGTACAAAGTCTATGGGAACTTGAAAACGCATTAGGTGACATATCTCTAAAACGCCTTTTTGGAAAGAAATAAAATGTGGCTCACATGTTTCTTTCACCAATACCAACAATTTCAACAAGATCTGGGCACGAAGCCGTAGCCGGTAATCCTAGCAAACGACCGTTGCTGCACACGTGCTTACAAAATGCCATGGATTTTCGAAAGTACCTATACCATGGATGGGCGGAGCTTTGACCTAAACCAATCAAATTTCTGGTTAACATGATGAACCACGCCCAATGCATAAGAATGTCGCGTATTTCATAGCATAACCAAACTCCCAGAGATTGTTGGCAATGTATATAAAATAATATAAATTCCTTTTTTTTCAAAAGGAGATTAGTGAAAAAAAAAAATAATAAAACGGGCGTGAGAAAAATATAATAAGGAATTCGACATACATGATAAATGTTCATACATCTCAGCCCAAAAATATATTGTCATATTGATGAAATATTTGTGTCAATAACAGAATTTCCTAACATCCCAATGACATATCTCAATATCGTTTGGGTTTCATGAATCAAAAAATATAGAGTGTCTCAAAGATGTTTACACTCTGGCAAGAGGTTGTTATATACTTCGAATTGACAACAACTCCTTTCCAGGTTATTGAGTGACTATTTAATTATGGTCAATAGAGTGCGAGTAGTGTTTTCTCCTTGGAAATACATAGTCCAAAGTTTTTGACAATTTTCATGAGAGTTCACCTGTGTTGTTGGAATGTAAGAATAAAAATTAATGCTTTGATTTCAACGCATATAAATTTGTAACAATCTCAGACATGGATTATCAATTCTCTATTCATATATATATAAATGAACAATTTTAATACATCTGGAAAGGCAACCGTTAATTTGAGTTTCACGGTATATACGATCACGCTTCCAGTATGAAAATATTGGATATAGGGTGGAAAAATTATGTTTCACAATTTTACTGGAAAATAGCGGTTGTTTAAAATTTTAAACAACTTGATTAATTGTGTTATGAGAGTGTGATTATGGAAAAGTGAAAAAATGGCATTTGGGAATTTAAGGGCTATAAAATCCTATTTCTTGAATATTGGCAACACACATGAAATATTACATAGGAACCTGACGATTTTGGACCGGAATTAACATCACTGTAAAGGTCAAAATATTTCATGTACTCAAATAAATTGTAGTTTCGATCATATTTCTAAAACTGCGTTTGGCTAATAATGTCCAACAGTGGCAGTGACAGATAAAGAGAAACAAAGAAAGTATTATAATTGTGAAAGCTGTGCGCTGAATTTATTAGACATTGTGATTTAAAGAATAGCATCAAGCATAGGCAAATTGCATGTATGCTATTTCATATCTGACAAATCACAAAACATAAACTGAGCATAGCGTGTATAGCCACCCTGTATTTAATGCAAGCAAGACTGTCGAATTTGGATGCATAAATTCAAGTAGCACTTGACCATGCCCATTGGAGATCAAATTCCGTGACTTTTCGATTGCCTGCACAGCTTGAGTACTAAAAAAAGGACAAGCTTGAAACATCACGACAACATCTGAAAAGTGTTAAGAGTCGCACATGTCATTAAAACGCATATCTTGTATATGTCAGTAAAGGTACCTGAAAAATTTGAGGCAGAATACTACAATACAGCTAGTTGTAAATATTACAGGTCACCTAAAGGTCTGTGTGCAAAACATGATAAAATGTTCAAATTTATAATAATTTTATTTGTTTTTTTTCTTCTAAAAATCTGTTTATTTCGGTTGTTTGTTTGTCTTTGTTTTGTTTTATCTGTTTGTGTTTGTGTATTGACTACTTTGTGTGCGTATTTTACGATTAATAAACATGTTCAATCATGAATACATTTCTGAAAAAAAATCCGATATTAAAACGTTAAGGGTGAACACACAGAGTGTCATCCCAACAAAATATGCTAAAATTTTAATTATTATGTTTTGCCCCTAGTTTTCTTACTGAACAATTTTCTTCAGTTTTTATTTCTTTATTGCTGATGTCTTTGAATCATTTTAACATGTGGTGGATTTCATCTAAAAATCCTTTAGCTGTTTAGGAAAGTGGTTAGACCCCCTTATGCACTAACGGAAGTGCAAAAGCCTTATGCAAATTATAAGTCTTATGCAAATTATCTATACATATTTAAAAAGTATCGGTTTTTTTCGATTTTCAAAACAGCAAACTCCGTTGAATTCGGGTTCCAAATGACTGAATTGTTCCTAATTGAATGAAATCTGTCTTTTTTCCTTGTAACACGGACAGTTGGTTTTGCATACATGTTGTTGTTTGTGCTTCATGACATGCTTATTAACCAAAACCAGTAAAACTATCTCTTGTTCAGGAAACTCCTTGAGGATGCCCAACGGTTAAAATAAACACATAAAGCATTCTTTACCAAATACTTTAAGTTGGTTAAGCGCGACTTTTAAGCCATCAATTAGTAAAACTAGATATCGTTTTAACGAGTTTGTTTTAGTAAAATACCGGTTGATGTTTCAGTGAAAATCAAGATCACATTGTTTTCACTTTTAAGACATTTCTGTTGTCAAATTAAAGGTAAGAAACTTAACTGAAAATATCAAAGCTGAGCCCGCAACAACGGCCCTTACCAATAGCCCAGTCCCTAAGCACAAACATAGGCAGTATTGTGCACTTTTTCCTAAAAGCATGAAACTCGGTATGCTTATACATATTGAGTCCCTGAACAATTGCTGATAAAGTGTCAAAAGAGTAGAGCCCCCTATAAGTTGTATAGTTATGAGTCTTAAGTGATGCACATGTATATAACTATTGATTTAGGGTAATTTCAATATGGCTGCCATCTTAGATTTCAAAATGGCCGCCACTGAAATCCATATTTAAGCCTAACTTGAGATAAGAATGATGAAAAACACTAATTTCAAGGACAAGCCCACATTGGTAATGGCGAGGAGTTCCGAAAACACACTGCTGATATTGTAGTTGTAACATATAGATGAAATCTTGAACTTCAAGATGGCGACTGTTTCAAATGGCCGCTAATGACCTCATATTGTACCTCTTAAAGGGTTGGAGAGCAAAAATCTCAACGCTTTGATCAAATAAAAGGGGTCCGATGGTTTTAAACACCTTAATTTATTTGGACATTGATTTAGGATCAATATCAATATCTTGCCGATACTAAATTTCAAAATGGCCACCACTTGATTATCCATATTAAGTCTAACTTCACTTTGAATGATGAATCTCGTATTGAAATGCTAACGATCATTCTAAAATAAAATACTCGTATGTTATAGTCGAAAGTGCTAGCTTTTTAACACTAGAAAATCCCATACTGTTAAAGGGGTCATTTTCTGATCCACAACTTCGTTTCCCTCCAGCTTACCTAACAAGTTAGATTTTTATCTCAGCTGAAACCGTTAGCCTTAGTAATCCATAGTGTCCATAATCGGAATGGAAATTTCGGACGCCACTGTAAAAATTATAATCTTTATTTAATATTTTTTGTCCGTAACCATACAGAAATCAACAGCACATTGCCTATGAAAGACCGTGGGCCAACAAGCAGTTGCTCATAACATCCAAAACCGCAAGATCGGAATCAACCAAAAAATTGTATTTTAAGCTTTTCCAAGGATATCTATAAAGCCACGAATAAAAATGAATTTTGCTGCATGGGATCACGAAATGCACCTTTAACTCTAATTAAAAACACTAAAATTTTTTTTTTTTAATTTTTTATTATAAACGTTAAACATTTTTAAACTTGTTTCTTTATTTGAACACGTGTAAAGAAATGTCGGCTTTTTTTTTTACACTCTTTTGATTTTAAAGTCCGCCCCAATGCACACTTGCTCTTCGTGTAAATAAGGACTTTACCGGTACCAATTAAAATGAGCATATACATAGCAAACAACATTGCGAAGGGTGTGCCATTCCAGTGCTTCTAAAATGCCCTAAAGTGGTCATAGTAACATCTTTAACTAATCAATTTTGCATCTTAATTTCAGCAATCATGCACGAAGAATTAATCAATTTCCAAACCTCACCAATTACAAACTAGTTATTTTAGGGATCCTTCTTTTCAGAAAAGTTATGGGCTTCAAAATAGGCCTAGATCCTAAAGGCGAAGCTTTGTTTGTGTTAAGTTACTAACGAAAACAATTGTTTATTTTAGGTTATGACATAAACCTTTGAAGGTTTTGTTTTAAATTGTTTTTTACGATACGAAAATGTATTATGTTGTTTTTAAAGAAGACAGTGCAAGGTGGGGCGGCTTTACGAGTGCTCCCGGGCTCAAATCAACAGTAAATATCAGACCGTGCCATCATGATATGGGTAGAGATAAAAAGAAAAGCTTTCCTTTTCTCACTGATTTCTGACCCGATAATTCATTTCTTATTTCACGTATTCCGACGGGATGCGTCACAACATTTGCACTCAATGTTTTATTCGCTTGGAAGCTTGAATTAATATGCACGCCCTTGATGAACCAAGAGAAGAGATCATGAATAAACATCTTCTTGGATAGCCATTATGGTAGTTACTATTCCATTCTATGCGTTGCTTTGGGTGACTTAATAAATAAACGCCTTTCACCCCACTTTAACTAATCAAGTAGGCAGGTGCCTATTGGCACTAGCTCGCCGTATTTCAGTGATTAACTCGCATGGCCAACTCACATCGCAAACATTGGGGTTGAATATAATCAATCAACTTATTCACAAAAATTTCCATAGCTAGGCAAAAATCTGACTGGGGATGGGTTGACAACAAAGAAGTGTGATCATACTCCTGTACTTTAAAAATAACGACTACGAAGAAAAAAAGTCACGCGAGGGAGAGTAATAGATTTGAAATTCTGGTTGTTATGATTTTGGTATTAATTCATAACTCTCGCGCCTAGTGACAAGGCGCACTGACTTTGTAGATGAAATCTGCGAGATATCGTCTCCGTTCGTACTTGTCACGTTGGTAAAACGCATTCTGGTATTTGGTTTTCAATTAATTTTCAGATTCACTTGCATTACCTTTGAATATTAGATCAGATACTTGTCTTTAAATATAAATGATAGAAATGTCCGCTTGTGCGTCCTTCAATTCTTATCATCGTTAAAAGCGTTAATCAATATAATACAACAAAATGCGTACGTTGTCTGGTAACTGTGATAGCTGGAAAAGTTTAAATGTGTTTGTATTAACCACGCAGCATCAATTTCATTACCGAGTGCTGACGGGCTCTTGGGAGGCAGGCAAAGAATCACTTCTCATCTCTTGAGAAGGTAGGATGTTGACACTTTCTGACACCCTCCTTTTTTGCCATCCAATCCTATGTATCTTTTACGATTAATCCAGTGCAATCGTTGGTTCCTCACTAAAAATAGAGTTGTTGATGTAGCTACTATACGTTATTAGCCTGAAGTCGAATCAAAATCTGCTTAGGATCCGACAATACCAGAGGAAGCTCACCCCATCAGAAGGCTCTTCAAGTTATTATTATTGGCGGTCCGAGCGCTAAGAGGACGTGGTTTTTCCTGCCCCTATCAGGAGGAGAATTTCTCCAATGCTTATACTTCAAACGAGACAAGTTATTTTAGGTTGTCTCATCAGCAGACAGAATAAATGGGATTTCAAATGATCACGATACTTCGCCTTTATTGACTCAAATGCCGAAAATGGAGATACCTAGTGTGGTTTCAATTCTTGTAACTTTACAATGCGTAACAACTGTATTTGCGACAAGTGGTTCTGTACCGAGTCCAGTTTTCCTCGCCTTTAGAGAAGTGGGTATTCTTTCCTTCTGTCCATTGCCTTTTAGTGGACATGTCAGACGATCAGGAGGTGACGATTTCGCATAGAGTTTTGGCGGCAAAACAAATCGCCTTACACTGGGACGAGGGAGTCCTCCCAGGTTCGAAGACCGCGTTTTTCTCGCCATACGACAGCTGAATGACGGCAGTATGGTTTATTTTCTATCAGTTGTTGAGGCCCAAAGACGAGATGGTGGCGAATATTCTTGTAAAGTGTCAGTCACAGAAGGTCTGGAGTGAATTGCATCTGAATTCAGTCTATATAACACCAATATTATCCCAAAGCCTTTCCCCTCTGTTTGAACCCAAAGAAAGATCCCCATGTGGTCAACCCTGGATCTAGTATTACTGCTGAATTGTTCTTCATAAGCTGATAAACCCTCCTGTCGCCTGTACAATGGATGCAGAATCTGGGACGGGAACACGAATATCAGCGAGCAATGTGGGTATACAAGAGATGGTATTTTGTACTCTACAACTGCCTTTGGTACTACAGTAGTTGACAATGAAGCTGTTTTCTTTGTCTAGCTAAGAGTATTATGTTCCCCGATAGGGTTGGAAACATGCATTATGGGGGTCCCATCAAGGTCATTTCATCTGGAGGTGTTTAGCCGCCGATGACCACGACAATGGCCAGAACCTCTGTACTATTGTGGCCTATTTTGGAAAACAGACCGTTTTGGAAAAACAACGTGTTTCTAAAACAATGCCGCTTAGCGAAAGAAATTTCTGGTCATCTATCCGCCAGCAATTCAACGTTTACATGGATAGTTGCAACAATGTTCATTGCAGTTTTATAGCTGTGGCTTCTGCATCATAGGTATTGTCATTTCGATTAAGTTATACCGATGTACCAAGCCAAGACATCAGACAAGCTGCCAAAATTTAACAAGGAATGTATATATGACGACTGTTGAACCGTCGCAGCACGGCTGACAATAAAGTGTACATGGCGTTAAAAGACTTCAAGAATATTGGAAAAAAGCATGTTACCCCACGGCAATATTGGAGGTGACCACTACGCCATAACATTGTGTAGACGTCGGTGCCGACTTATGACTGGAGGGTTATTAACAGACTAGCGCGGGAAAACTCTGTCATTTTTTTAATGATTATGGTAGGTTTTTGCTTCCTCAGACGCTCACAGAAAACAAATAAGCACTTCAGGAACAAATCTAAACCAACTTATGTTTCTGTAAACGTACATAATTACGTTTTAACGAAGGAGTTTTTACTCAAAGCTACGCTCGCAGGGACAATGGCACTTTAATTGTCCTTTTGTTTATCGGTTTGCTTAAAATTCTTAATACATGTAATAGTGGCCGATTATTTGTGTACTAAAGGAACAAAGCAACGAAGAAGACGACGAATCCTTATTTAAAACACGTTTCTCTAAGTTGAGTCAACCTAACGTTTTTTACTCAGTTTTAACTACGATTTTCTACAGAGGAAAGATGCATTAGGGTGATGAAATCTATAAAAGTGACCATTTCTTTAAAAAATGAGCAACCTTCTTCTTTCCTCCTTCCTGCTTTAACGTTTTTCTACTCCTTCATCACTTAACGAAAACTAACTGTAAAACTACAGAGCACACTTAATAACCCTAATCATCGTTAACGTCTGAATTTATGTATGAGGTATAAGGGGGTGTTCATTTAGTAAAACTAAAGCACGCTAAAAGTACGAAGATAGTTGTGTGTTTATCATTAAACACAATGTTGTTGAGCGTGCATTTTCAACACTGTCTATCTATTAAAACACATAAAATTTTTTTTTTTTTTTTAATTTTTTAGTTTTTATTAAATTAACACTCCTATACTTTCACTGTACAAACATTAACCAACCACCTACCACCGTATTTTCTGTACTACGCCCACAACGGGCACCCTCTATAACTGTGCTAACTAAAAGGTGTCCAAATTTAGACGCACGTATAGCTATGGGTCTATTCGTTCTATTACACGAACAAGTACGAACATATTTCTCCCTTGACTTCAACAATTACGTCATAATCTTAGAATTCCAAACCTCGCTTACCTCCCTGTAATTTGCTGCGCGAAATAAAGAAATCGTGTATGGAGTTAAACAGGCTTAGTTTGTTCCGTTCTCTGTACACTGTTAAAATGTTCACCAGAGGTCGGTTCACGGCAGCCAGGACTCACAACAACGTTTTTATACATTGATTTGGACCTTTTGAGTCTTTTATTTTTACATTGATTTTCACGTTTTTGAGTCCTTTTTACAGTGATTTGCCGTTTTTGAGTCCCGGCAGACGGTTAAAATGACGTTTTTCAAGACATTTTTAACAGTGTAGGCTTGGGGTTGATTCTCTTTCCTCGCAGGATTCACACCAACGATCTCCCTAAGTTTTACACTATTTACTGAAACTAGCCCCATTAACAAACACTGAGTTTTGTTTTATTTTTTTTTAAATTTTTTATTTCACTTTTTTTATTTATAAAGTACTGCTTTCCGACGTACATAGTCAGTCATATAGGCAGATATGAAACCAAAAGGTTATTTAGTGTTTCCTCTGCTATGTTTTATGCAGTGTAGTCGTAGCTTGTTTATAAGATTTCATTAACCATCTAAATATTTATACTTCTAGTAACACTATTGCAGTGTTATGTCATCTGCCATCATATTCTCAACTTTTTTTTGCCGTCCATTGAGCACGGTGTCAGTCCCACTGCTTTCAAAGTATACACAGGGCATTGTAAGGGATATGATTTGCATAAATTAGCTCATTACTCTACACTTATACCAACATACACTGTCACTGGCAGAACTTCTTGTAATTTTTACCAGTGTGTATGTCTGTGACAATACTATGGGGTGGTATATAAGTGGGTAAAGGTGGTCAAGAAATGGGAAATTGTAAGCATATTTGATTTAGTTTAATGTGCATCTTGAATTGCGGTCGAAAAACGAACAAAACAAAAAACAATAATAAAAGGCAAACACAAATCAAACAAAGAAACATAATAAAACAAAACACAAACAACATCAAAACAACCTTTCTTCTTCCCTTCTTTCTTTCTTTCCTTTCCTCCTCTTTCGTTCTTTCCTCTACCTTCCCTTCCCTTCCTTCTTTCATTCTCTTCTTTCTTATTCTTTGCATTCTGTTTATTCTTCTTTCTCTTTTCTTCTTTCTTCATTTATTATCTTCTTTCTTTTTCCCTCTTCTCTTTCTTTTTCTCTCCTTTCTTTCTTTCTTTCTTCCTTATTTATTTATTTATTTATTTATTTATTTAGTTATTGTATTTATTTAAAATCGTCTTTGACTATAAAAAAGACAATCAATAAAACAACAAAAAAACCTTTGTAGAAATGATTCACGGCTTTAATTTAGTACAATTAATTCCATGTTCGATTTTGTACAATGAAACACTGGTAACATGGGTTGTCTCTGTTCTTCCTTTTTTTTAAAATTTTAACATTAGCATAACTGATGCAAATTTTACATAGACATATTTGAGATTTGATTTGTGATCAAGCCTGATTTCATACATAAATCTTGATATATTAGTAACCTGACGATCTACCTACGTAATGAACATGTTTTCACTGTTAAATGTCGAAGTCATTCATCACACATTGCGTTTAGCAGTCATAAAAAAGACAGTGGATGTAGATGGTTATTATTAGTGAATTCCTTAAGTGAGAAAAGTATGTAACCAGGTGTATCCGCTCGAAAATACTGCCAATGATGAAAATAAGATATATGGAGAAAAAAGGATTCCAAAAAAAAAATATAAGTTAGATTGTTCATTTAAGGAGTTCGACGGGGGTTTAATCTGGCTAACATAAAATTAGATTTTATTTTTAATTAGATTAGACATTATGCAAAACACCACACTACGAATTAGATAAAACGACTGGATAAGATTTTTTGTGTGTTGTATTCAATGCCGCATAATTAGTTTTGATTTTAAACGGTAAGGACGACAAGTTTCACTTAATTACGCAAAATGTGGTCTGAGCGGGTCGCATTCGGTAGCACATTGTTGATAACATTTTTTTTTTCAGTTTTCTTCAAAGGGCAAATGATCCAGCTGAAATAAATTGGAGATATAACATACCTCTATGAAAACATGAAGTCTACTAACTCTTTAAAATCATCAGGTTTTTGTAATCACGCTGCTGACTGTGTTGTGTACGTTTAACCTTTGTACGTGTTACGTTTAAAAATAAAGAATTTACATGAAATACACTTACATTTTTTGTGTTGATTGTTGGAGCATATAACACAACCCATTAAATTCAATGACCTCGACCCACTGTCCATCAGTTCAGTAACTTCCATTCACTATTGTATGGAACCCGTTGTACACACTGTATTTTGAGTATTACTTGAGATGCTCTGATCAATTCTTGTCATGTGCTGCTCGCTGAATTCTCATATTGTACTTCATACTTGCAAGATTTGCTCAAGACATTCTAATGTCGCGCTCCAGTCAATCGAGGATTTAGTGTCTTACGCATGTGTACCCGCGACAGAACGAACTGATTGACTTAACTACACTCGATATATCTTATGTCACTCTTTAATCAAATAATATCATTTCTCATTGCATATTTCATCACAATTGTAACTTTTCTTTTCATTGCATGTCAGCGAGCGTTGACTAACCCCGATTTTAAATCAACTTAGTGCATTTAGAGTTAGATCAATCTCATTATGATTCATCTTATCAAGAAACCAGAGATGAAGATCAGCCTGCAATTAATATGATTGCTACTTGAAACGGAAACGTTTGTGTATGATATACACTTGGAATGTCTCCGTCGGATAATGGGTTCTAGTTTTATTGTAAACGTTTTTTTTTTTCTGATGGAAGTGCCACTTTCAGGGAGGTCAGGGTGTCCCGTCAAAGTTCAAATAACGTACACACATTTCAAGTTTCAAGTCATTCACGTCATACCTGAGAGCTTATTTATAACGTTATCTGTAAGCAAATCTCCCAAATCAAGGGATTTTCGACCTTTTCGGCATTCATGCAACACAAATTGATATTAATATGGCCAACAATTGAAAAAAATAACAAATTTGTTAAAAATACAAGTATTTGCGTACAGTAGCATCATACGTAACAAAATTCCTATTTTTGGCATGTTTAACACAGAAACTATCTATAGAAGGTGCATACCCCCCCATTCTGACTTTGACGGGACACCCTGACCTCCCTGCAGATGGTACCTCCATTTCCCCCTAAAATGACCTCAAAGGATGAACTTACAATTACATAAAAGCCTTAAAGGTGCATTTCGTGATGTCAGCCCCTTCTATATTTCATTTATTGTTCACTAGATATCCTTGAGAAAAGCTTATTCACAAAATTTGAGTTGATCCCGATCTTGGCGGTTTTGCGTTGAGCAAATGCTTGTTTCTCACGTCCCCCATAGGCCACTGTGCGGTAATTTCTGTCCGTTTACGGACAGAAAATACAAAATTGCAAATTTCTTACAGATAGACCGAATTGCAACGTACGTAGGTACACTTGGATATTCTCGTCCAACGGTTCAGATGATATAAAAATCTCAACTGTTTTAGGTAAGTCGGGGGGACGAGGTTGTGGATCCGAAATGCCCCTTAAAATCACATTCGTTTGCGTTTTTGTTTTTGTGTGACAGGGAATCATCCGTTGGGGTGGGGTGGGGGTAGTAACCACCCCAAACTTGATCGGATTGAGTGGTTAATTACAAACAAATCAGGGGGCGGAGTGGAAACCCCACCCCCACCCTACTCCTTGGTCGTGAACGTAGTAGAAAAACCCTTGTTGGACGAGCCCATTGCTGCACCATTATGCTGTGCAGACAATAAAAGTAAAAAAAAAACTCATCTTAAAGGGTCATGGTCCGATCGCTAATACCTCATCCCCAGAAGCCTCAGATTTTACAGGAAGTTCACCCCCCCCCCCCCCCCCCGCCATAATTTTG
Organism: Ophioderma brevispina; assembly: GCA_023653785.1. Classification (NCBI taxonomy): domain Eukaryota; kingdom Metazoa; phylum Echinodermata; class Ophiuroidea; order Amphilepidida; family Ophiodermatidae; genus Ophioderma; species Ophioderma brevispina. The sequence continues at coordinate 6,956 of JAMKCH010015076.1, read as the reverse complement.
TCTTATTACCCTGTGAAATCTAAGAGCTAAATGATGTGAGGTTTGGAAGTTTCCCCGGGAAGTTATGAGCGAACATGTACCCCGTTGTGTTCGACCAATATTAATTTTACATAGTAACCTTATGAGGCATAGTAAATCACGTTTCTAGCTCTTTCGTCAAAACACATTGAAATATCGGCTCGAAACTTTACAGATGGGGTTTTTGGGGTAAATGCCATTCTATCACGATTAAAGCTTTACATACTTCAATCGTGCCATTAACCTTTAAAGCACTCTCCCGTGCAGAGCAACTAATGCACAAAGATATTTTATAACAATCTTTATCAACAATACTCTAAAAAACACACATAACATGAACTATGTTTTTAAATATATATATTTAATAGAAAATTCCATAATTCGGGTATATTATGTGCATACTTTGTCGGCTATGAGACTCGAATTAGGAATGCGACAAGAAATCGGATATCACATCGATTTTTTAAGGGCCAGCAGTATGTATTTTACACGTATTTTCTTATTTTGGCAGACGGACATTTACTTGAATCATTGGCGCCTAATTTTCCTATATGTGATATATCCATAGGCCGGGGGGCGGGGGGGGGTAGGTTTTCAAATTCAGTAATCAGCTTCCACACCACTCCATCAGCAATTCAGATATCCGATCACCATATTAATAACAGCATATGACTCCTCGGTTAACATCAATATTAATGACCGTAATGTACTAACGCTTCCACGGGTACGGGCGTAATATTTTATGGGGACTTACCTTAAGGTACATTTTGGCAGGAGCTTTGACGCTTTGCTATCTGTATGGACGCCCTAATCCATGTTTTGTTTTGTGAGGTATATGAATGATTCCCATGCAATTATCTTACTTGTGGCAAAAGATAGCACGTTTTGTAGGGGTCAGTCTACTGCTAATCCCCTCATGATTGGTTATTTTATTGTCTTTAATACTTAATAGATGATAGAGAAAGAGAGAGAGATAGAGAGTGAGAGAGAGAGCGAGAGAGAGAGAGAGAGCAAGAGGAAAAAGTAACCATAATTAAGAGCACCTGAGAGAGAACAGATGAAGATAATCTGTGTTGCGTAGACTATAAGGGAAAGAGTTCCACCAGCGCTTCTTTTTGCTATATAATCCAAATCGCGATTGACCCTTCAACCCATGTACGGTAGTTTTGTATTACATCATAACATGTAAGTCAGTGTATTCGATACAATGTTAAAACTGCCCGTAAAATTTAACTCCGAAATTGAAATATTTTAATATTTTTAGAGTAATAACATGTTAATGCTTCTTTGGCACCCATCATTGCCAAATACATACTTGTTTGCTGAATGGCGAAAACCCTTTGATTTTGGAGAATTTCCAGATCCGACACCTATTTTTGCAGGTCATAAAAACTCTCAGTTATGGCGTCTCATGACGTCATACTGTTAAAACTTGATTATGTTTACTTTAAAACGGACATAATGTAGCTACACACTGATATCAAACAAGATGATGTTTTGTCCCTTAATTACGACCAAAGCGGGGGGGGGGGTTGGAACGAAAAAAGTGTCCGGATGGAATTTTCCTGCAGGAGCCTTCCGTATTCTGCTGTGAATACGGACGAATATAACTACTTCGTGAGTCTTTATTGTGAATCCAGTGTAATTTAGTCTAATCTAGTCACATTGGGATGAAACATATCAAAAGATTAAAAACCGATAGAGTGCAAGTGTTCAACTTAAAGATGGTAAAATATGCGCTGATCATCCATAGTCCCTATATTGGGTGCTAGTACATTTTGTTTAATGTAGCAGTAAAGTTATGTAGGAACAAACACTTCAAAGGAGTTACCGATGGAGTGGTAATGTGGTAATTGTGCCGAATAAAGACTTACTAATAAGGTGCCTTAATTAAGTGCATACATAAACAGCCCATTATATGTATTAATAAGTTTCATGAATAATTTTGCCCTATTATATAATTAGTCTGGACCCCAGTACGTAGGCAAAATCTGCACGAATTTAAGTAGTCCAATATTGATATGAATCTTGGAAAATAATGTATGGTCTCGTGGGTTGAAATCACAACACCACAATGCAGGTTCGGATTCGATTGGCCATTGTGCAGCCCGGCATCTTTGCTAAAATAACATATTGTGTGGTGGGGTGAAGTGAATAATTTATAATGTATCAGAAGAGTTCCATTGGAAAAGCAAAAACTAAGTTGGACTACATAACGAGTCTAGGACGAATGTTGGACGCGGGATGTTTACCTAAATTAGGATAAAACTTGTAACAAAAGTAACCATGCCACTTTATGAAAGACACAATTAAAACATTGTCCTAAACTTGTCATATTTGAACCGCTTTTAGGACAGTAGCCTAATATTGTTACTATGGTAACCATTGACTAGTTGATTATTAACCAGGTGGTTCTCGAACCATTAGTCTCGCCTATTTTCGTGATCGCATTCGCTCTCTGCACAAGTTGACCGCTAATGACATTGTACATTGGTATGTGCACATGCCGTCTCTACATGTTAAATATTCTTAAAAGGAAAACCGTCGTTTAGTTATTGTCATGCAGCCTAGAAACGCAAAAACGTGCAAATAACTGTAAAAAAAGGGACTCCGCAAAACGTGCCAAATTACTGTACAAAAACTTTTAACTGTTGTGAGTCCCAGCTGCCATGCCAGTTAAAGCGCTAATAGCACATTTTGTTTGAAGAGCGCCCCTAAAATTTCCACAATTAATAAATTAATATCGGAGATCTCCGATAATTAATTCACGGCTGATGGAAACGGCCTTACAATATGAAATAGCCGCGGAAATAGCGCCATGTAGGTGTCTACGCTAATCCATTAGTTGTTTATTGGTTCAGGCAATTCAAGTTCGAGGTCATATTTCTTGAGATGGCACAATTTCATCATGGGACGGACATTAGACTTAGCATTTCTAATTTTTTTCTCTCGCTGTTAAGTACAATCTTGGGATCCTCAATTCTAATTACAAAAATCGATTATTTTATGATAACATACGGATTTTTGAGCATTCTCTTGTTTCATTAGGTGTAGTTCCTAGACAATTACCAACCTAATTGCCAAAAAAAATGTCATTTGTTTTTAATATTGGGGGCGCTCTTCACTAAATGTGCTATTATTGCTTTAATTCGACGTTATTTCAATGAACAATTTTAACATGTATGGTGCACCTTTGACTTGTGTGTCGTGGTTATTGGAGTTAAGACTGTAAGAGGTCAACACAACATCAAAAGACATACACACGGACGGATATACATGATTTGTATTAGTATTGTGCATCATCACTAGTGAAGGCGACACAAAAACATACAGAAATCTGCACTGCTTTCAGAAAGGGTGCGCTAAAGTTGTCCGACAAGTGAGGTATAGAAAAAATGCCAGCACATGAAGTCATATTATTTCGGTTTTGAACATTTCATGCACATAAAATCAACTAGTTTGTGATTGAATGTTAAAAAAGGACCATTTAAAAATATCCAAATATATAATAAGAATAACACAATTTTTAAATCACTTTTTTAATTTTAATTGAACTATTTTCAATTAATGACACAAGAAGTTTTATTTAGAAATCTCCGAGTTGCCTTTGAGAAGATATTTTTCTCCTCAGAATAATCTCGTGTTGAGCTTATAGTGCGTAATTGTGCGTATGTGATAGTGTGTTGGTGTGTCGGTGTGGTCAAGTGTGGTATATCGACATTTCTCGTACATTCTGCAATTGAGCTTAAAGTATCATGCCATTAAAATTTCATTAATTAAAACAAGTGATGAAAATCAGAATGAATATGGTAATAAAATACACAAGAAAAATAATGCATTTGAAAGAATACAAAATCCAAATATTTTGATTATGATTGTACGAAGTCCCAAATATCTAATTAAATGAGGTTGTAATAGTACAACCAATATTAAAGACATTTATAAAATTAAAATATAGTATGGAATACATAAAATTCGAGGCAAACTTTTCAGGAAAATGGATGTCGCATCAATAAAAAAAAATGATAAGGAAAGAATGTTGATTGTGGCTATGAATTTCGGCAGCCTTAACAGAATAAAGTGCATGTTGGAGAGAGGTGTGGGGAAGATCTCCTGAATCATCTCAAAATGAAGAAACCCATGTGAGGGACGAGGGCGTGGGCGGCTACCGTTACCCTTTCTTAAACTATAAACCTAAATTGGATCAAGGTGAATTTACAAGCAATTACTAATATACATATTAAATATCAGACACATTTCAATTAAAGATAACAACTTAAATTAACTTTTCTTTTCACTGGAAAATTGTCCACAAATAGGGCAGCTATTACAATGAAAATGAAACCTAGATTTAAGCATAAAGTATACCTCGTTAAAGCACATATTTACATTACATACAATTCCCATTAGATTTTATTAGCCAAACTGCAATGTACAAAATACTGAAGGCGCCACAAAATTGCTCGAAGAGCTGGCGGGCAAGACTTATTGCTAATCGTATGCCAAGAAGAGATTATAAGGAATCCACACCAGTGTAAACTACCGAAGGAGAAAGTGAGTTAAGACAAAACCCCTGGCCAAATTGAGTGAGATCAAAGACAAAGTTAACGACCCGCATGGACAGCACCGGGACGCGCATTTGCCAAAAGTATTTTGAACCTATGGGCAGCAGCTGATACTCAGGTATTGGCCATGAGGCTTTGCTCTTCCGGGTGTTAAACCCGAGTGACTTTTAAACGGGTGACCACATTTTATGGCAACATCCAGGGCTGACCGATTGATAATGACAATAAGTTACAGGTGAATGTTGTATCCAACATTGAAAAACACAAATGTTTGTAAATACCTAAACTTCGTATTGTAGCATTGTTCTGAAAGGCGTCAAATGGTGATGAAATTTCGACAATAAAGGCCTTTTTCAACTGACGATCAAGGATGAATAAGTCCGGTTTTCTGTGTTCAATACTGTGTATATCTGCTATTCAAATATCACCCAGTAATATCTTGTTTAACTAAACATAGAGATCAGAACGGCTGTCTGATATCTGAGAGTGAATGTGGTTACAATTCTGTCATGACGTTTGATTATAGCATGTTATTAAAACCATGCAATTCATTGAGAATCTGTAACATGTCAAAGGATTGGTTGCATAGCAAGCATGACTTGGATATACAAGTGGGGTAATAACAGTGCAGCAGAGAATTACATTCAAGGAGCTGCAGACGTGTTTTTTGATAATAAACTTGACCAGAATTGTCATTGATCGCATAATTATGAAGATAATGGTTTGGATATTGGAAACAATGGAGGGGGATTTTAAAAAAATCCTGCCTTGTGATATCTTACTCATGAATCTAGATATACGGTTTTTCATATGCTGGTTCTTGATATGAGAAAACGCCATAGACTGATTGCGCAAAACAATAGACACCTCGTTATCAACCATATAAACATAAACATATTCACCACCGGTAACCTGTAGTTTTTAAGGCCCTTCGCTCATACACGTTCGTTAAGTTTTCGATCCCGAAACCGATTTAGGCCAATTCACCGCACACTGTTTAATCAATCTACCGTGTTCATCAGTACAATAACCAGCAAATGAGGAATCAGAATTATCCCTTGCAACCCTGCGCTTTTTCATGTGAAGTTCAAATGATGAGCTGTGCGCATAACTTGTTTGTGTATCGTCCAGAGTTCAACATCGACAACAGAAACGAAATCTTTTTGGCATGTAATGTGGTGCTGGATTCAATAATCCCCAAACCCCCATAACTTTCTAGGATGAAATATAAGAGGAATCCTTTTTACTAGATTTGTTTACACCAAACCAACGCAACAACTTATCATATTCAACCGATCTATTTTTCCAGTGCTTGTGAGCTGGGAAAACGACATAGTGACATTGCTCAGGTAAAAGTTAAGTTTAGAATACCATTGTATTGGATGGCTTCTAGTTTGCAACACTTGGAAGTAAAGAGAATCACTTTTGCTAGAAATCTGAGATAGAGAATCAAAAATGTCAACGAGTGAATGGGTGAGATTTCCCATCCCACACAATACATACAATACATACATACATCATACTACCTACATACATACATACAATCCTACATACATACATACATACATACATACATACATACATCATACATACTACATACATACATACATACATACAGACATACATACATAGTATAGGAAACTGTGCTGTAATTTCTGTTCCGTGTGCGAAATTGCGATTGTTTTTACAGATCATTGCGATTTTGCGATTTTTTTTACAAATCGCCAAATTTGCATGTGAGATTAGGCAAACACGTAGATTACTAATCTGAACATCTCAAAGATATAAAATCACTAAATCTTGTTAGTAAATATCAGGGGTACGAGGTTGTGTATCATGAAATGACCCTTTAAAAGCCAGAGAATAAATGAGGACGCAGCAAAAAAAGGGGCCCTAACTTCAGAGTTTTTATAGAAGGTTACTATTCTCAAACTGTTGAAAAAATCACCAAAGTTGGTCTTATTGTTTTAAGTTTTAAAAAATATAACATAAAACAAACAAAAAAACACACACACACCCACACACAAACATCAAATGACCAGCCAACCATGCGATAACCTTTACCACATTTTTTATCAATCAGCCTTGATTGACCGTGCTGTTGATGGTTTAGACGTAAGTTTTTGGGTGTGGCCAAGTGGCATATGACATTTTCGCCTTCAAGTCTAGCCCATTTGGCACTCATCTATCATCTGTAATCACGGCGAGTGGTCTGTTTCTGACAGACGGATTACTATTATGCGGTCGTTCACTTTTTGCGTATACGGGCATACAATCTATAGCATATAGCAATATATATAATATGTGAAGTGATATGATTAATATCAACCTATACTTGAACATATTTTATCCGGTTTGATTTCTCTATAATTA